>VMDO01008279.1:0-85132 GCA_007922755.1 Pedetes capensis | reverse complement strand
GAAAGAAAAAAAGAGAGAAGAAGGAAGGAAGGTAGAAAAACAGAGAGAGAAAAAGAAAGAGGAAGAAGGAAAAGGAAGGAAGGAGGGGGAGGAAGGAAGGAGGGAAGGATGGAGGAAAGAAAGGAAGGAAAGAAAGGAAGGAAGAAAGGAAGAATGAAAGAAGAAAGAGAGAGGAAAGAAGGAAGGAAGGAAATGAAAGACAAAAGAGAAAAGAAAGAGGAAGAAAGGAAGGAAGGAAGAAAGGAAGGAAGGAAGAAAGGAAGGAAGGGAGGGAGGGAGGGAGGGAAGGTGGGAAAGGAAGGAAGGAAGAAAGGGAAAGAAAGAGAAAAAGAAAGAGGAAAGAAAGAAAAAGAGAGAGAAAGAGAAAAAGAGAGAGAGAGAGAGAGAGAGAGAGAGAGAAAGAGAGAGAGAAGCAATATACTTGTTATGGTTTGAATATAAAACAACCCCCACAGGCTCATGTGGTTGAACACTTGGTCCCTAGCTGGCGATGCTATTTTGGGAGGCTGTGGAACCTTTGGGAGGTAGCATCTAGCTGGCCAAAGTAGGTCACGGGAGCTGGGGGGGTCTTTGAGGGTTACACTTGGCCCCTAGTTCAGGCCTGACTCTCTGCTCCTGTCCACTATGATGGGAAAAGCCTGTGCCACACAGTCGTGCCACCAAGGAGTAAGCTCCTCGGCCATGCCTTCCCATCACTATGAGCTGAAACCTTCTGAAACCATGAGCCAAATAAACATTTCCTTCCTTAAGTTATTTCTGTTGGGTATTTTGGTCCTAGTGACACAAAAGCTGACTGATACATGACTTCATAGGATGGTTGTTAGGATTCAGAGATAACACATAAAATACCACAGTCCCTGGCATCAGTTAAGCTTATGAAAACAGGAGGGGTTTAACTGCAATCTAATCAATAAGATTAACCCTCCTAAGACAGTTGCTAAGAAAAATCAAACTCTGCTGACTTTAGCAAAGAACTATTATTCCATGATAAATGGAACCCTACACCACTGTTAGTTCCTCCGCTCCCCTCACACACACTTACCTCCTTCAGCCACAGGAGCTTTGGGGCCTGCATCTCCACAGACATCACACCCCCCACGTACCGGAGGACACTGTGCTTGGTCTCATTGATCCTGTGGACCTGACTGACCGCTCGGTGGTCCAGCCACATGATGACATTCCGACGAGAATCTCCTAGTGGAACAAGAGGGAAATGAGGCTAGATATGCATTCTTTTCCTTCTAGTTCAGGGGGGCAACTGTGGATTTCCAGGGCCAAGCCCTCTGCAATTTGTCCTGAAATTTCATCTATCAAGAATGAACAAAGTAAAAAGGTACCAGCTACAACCAAACCCTGCATTTCCTCTCTAGCAATGTGTTCCTCAACTGCAACCCCAGGGTAAATGTTCACCCTGACACCAGTTGAAATCTACAAACCAATTATAGAATCACTCATTGTCTCCCCCCCCTCAAATTTTCCTTTTCTTTGTCCATAGCTTCTGTTTTAGGAAAACACTTCTGAACCTACATTGAGGAAAAGAACCCATGAAATAAGAGTAAAATAATAATTGGCCCTAAGATTTGCATCCTTCAAATATGGACAAATATTTTGATGATATAATACATCTAATAGTGGACAAAAGAATTTATCTGCTTCTACTTTCACTTTTTCTAGTCAGTTTAATTAAAATTAACTCATTTAAGGGTATTTTCCTCATTCTGTTGGTTCATTTAGTGGAATGGCACATGAATTTTGGAATTAGGCAGACTGTACCACTGTGGTGCCCAATCCTGTCAGATCTCGGAAGTTAAGAAGGGTTGAGCTGGTTAGTACTTGAATGGGAGACCACCAGGGGACACCAGATGCTGTAGGCTTAGGAGAAGGACCCAGCAACCCACTCCCAAAAAGAAATCAGCCATTGAAAACCCTATGAACAGCAGAGAAGCATTAACAATACTGTTTCGTCTGTTGTATGTAGGGTCGCTATGAGTCAGACACCGACTTGATAGCACCTAACAACAATGTGGACTGTTGAATCAAGTTACAGGGGGAGATATATTCAGAAACTTTTCCTTAGCCTCAAGTGTCCTCACCTATACAATAAGGATAACAATCCCTAACAGCATATAAGGATTAACTGAGATTTCTCATTCATTAAATAAGAAACAGTGTACATAAGGGACGCTGCAAGGACCTATCCTTCAGGAATAACTCATAATGAACAAGATTAAAAAACAGCTGGAAAGCAGCATGACCCTTCATATCCTTCCTCTCCCATCTTGTACCCCACAGTAACCGACTGTCCCTTCCTCTCTCCCCAGCCTCTGTGAATTCATCATGCACTGATGACCAAGCAGTATTCCTTTCACTGCCTCTGGCACCTCCCAAGGCGCAACATGGAGAATGGCCAGAAATACACCTGGGAGATTATTATGGGGAAAACACTGCCAGGTATTTTCACACAATATTTCATTTAAGGGTGAAATAACTGTAGCAACTATATATCTTGATAACAACAAATGTTCATCATGTGTTTATGTGTCTCCCAAGCTCTACACTAAACATTTTATATACATTACATCACTTAACCCTAAAAACAATTGCTATGAGTGCTATTGTCCCCATTTTTAATGACAAAATGAAGACCCAGCATTGCAAATGAATCCAATCTCACAGCAAGGAAATGCATGGAGTGTGCCTTGAAACCAGATGTACCTATAGAACAAATAAACTGGTAAAATAAATAAACTCAGCGTAGACATATCAACATGAATAATGATACTAGCCGAGATATTTTGAAACACAATACATATTGTGGTGGTGGTTGATGTATACATATGTAGCAAAAGCACAAAAACAATGTGTTTATGAAGAGCATTTTAAAAGGTTACCTGGGTAGGGGACTGAAGCTATAAATAGTTGTATCTTAACAAAAAGATCTGAGGCAAATATGGCAAAACCTCACCTGTTTATCCTCTATAATTGACACATAATAAGCTGTTATTTCATTTTTCTCTTCTATATCCTTGAAAATAATTTTTAAACTAAAAGAAGGCAATCTAAGAAAATGTTCAAATAGGAAATAAAAAAGCAAAAGTTTAGTCACTAGTTTGCCTGACTGGAAAGATTTAATGTCCAAAAAAAGCTTTGAAATATTTGGAAAATAAGACAAAGTACCTGAGACCTTCTACTTGCATTTTCAAAAGTATTTTTACAAACATCAAAGTGATTCTCCAGCATTGCTACAGGCTCTGGTTCTCTCTCAGCCCTAGGAGCACAAGAAAACCACCTTATTGATTTTAAAAACATTGATATCCAGGTCCTACCCAGGATCATTAATGAATCAAAATGTGCGTAGTGCACATGATATTACTGTTTCTTTTATGTTATATAGAATTTATCTATCTGTAGCTGCTTCAAGACAAAAGTGCCTGTTGCTAAACATCCAACAGCAGTGAAAAGAAGACAATCAGCTTATGCTACAGTAGTTGGAATGATACAATGAAAACAATGAGAATTGTTCAGAATCACTTTACTATAATTATGATTACTTATTTTCATTTTAAACAAAAATCCAGAAGTTGCTCCTATTTCAGTTCTCATAGAAAGTCACAAATAAATGATTCAACTGAAAGTTCATTTAATCTTCTATTGAGTATCTACTACATATCAGGCACAGTACTAGGATACCAAGGAAAATATGCTCTGTCCCTGCTCAAAAGAAGAAAATGTTTCAGAGGGAAAAGAGTCTATATAGTAAACTGACTGCCAGGTCAGATGTGCCAGGCATGGGGACACAGGAAGAGCTCAGAGACAGCTCTGATTAGCTCCATCCAGGGCTGCACATAAAGCTTACTGAAAGGAGAGAGTTTTTATTTAACTCTGAAAACGACTGGCCATTGATCAGCCAAGTAAAGAGAAGGAAATGTGAGGAAAAAGGCTCTGAACTACAGAAACAGCATATGAAACAGAGCATAGACCCAAGAAGATGCCGTATTTTAAGAGAAGTCGAGGAAATTCAGTAGAGCAGAATTTGAGTTATACAGTCAGTTTACCTTATGGTGGATTACTCAATTAAAATTGTAAACACCTCACAGGATATGTTCCCAGCATACTTATGGGCAAAAAAAGTACTGTGAACCAGCAAAAACATCTAAATATTGGATTCCTATTGCACAGAGCAGCCTAGCCCCTAATTCCCTCCCCAGCCCAATTATCACTCTTGGTCCCTCTCCCTCCCAAGAGCTCCATTGGTGGGATAAGGCAACCAGAGTTAGTCTCTGAGTTTGATAAGCTGCAGGGAAAGTCACAGCAACTGTACCCCTTCTGAGTCAGGAGCTGTTTTGATCTTCAAAGCAAGAAGGATCAAACAAGGGGCTAACAATGAGAATATTTTATCACTTAGTAATGCTTAGTGGTCTTAAGCTATTGCACTTAATTTATTTCATTTTAATTTTAATTGTTTTGAGGGGGGTTAACAGCTAAAGTATGGCAGCACTTTTGCCAGTGTTAATGTCACCAGGGTCATCTGGCACCTTCCTGACCCCACAATTACTCCATTTAACCAACTGAGGGTTGGTCCCTATCATGCAGGTAGAAGTAGTCTTTAAGGAGCCCTTAAAATTCCAATTTTATTTCCTAACAGAGGATAATCCACCTCAGATAAAATCTAACCTTAATATAATCTGTTGAAAAGCAAGAAGCTGACAAGGGGCACCAGCAGCTGGATGCAGCTGATGAATGGGTACATTTTAACCTTTTAGGTTCAATAAAGTTACTTCAACACTTATAATTAGGGTTGCCACCTAGGCCCTCCTTTAATAGAGGACCTGTTAACAGATGGCTGTTCTACCCCCAATGCAAAAAAAGATGGTGTCCAGAGAGGGTGCTCATTTAAACAGATTTACCAAGGAACTCTCTTCTCCTTCAAGTGTCAGTTTCTAATACTTTAACTGTCCATTCATCTATGCCCAATGATTCTCAATATAGCAGAATCACCACAGGAACTTTTTAAAAATGTTGATGCCCTAACCCCAACCCAAGCCAAATGAAACCAAATCTTGCCAGGGAGGGTAAGTCTTATGAATGGTATTTTTTTTAATCTCCACTTGATATGAAGACACAGACAGAGTGTTTAAAAAAATGTATTTTAGCACATCAGACTGTATAGACTCCTTGAAACTTAGGACTCTTAACATCTAAAGTCCCACCCAAAATGAGACTTCCTCCTCCAGCATCCCTAACAGACAGTCATCTGACCTTTACTAAATAAAGCTACAAAGGAAGGGCTGCCAGCTGCCCCAAGAGGCCAGATCTGTGGCTGCCACACCTCATAATTAGAGGGCCTGCTGCCACTGAGCAGAGTCCTGCCGGTTCACCACCACTTCCCAGCTTTCTGCTCTCTCAAGTGGCCTACACTGCAGCTGCCCTGCCCCATGAGCCACAGCAAGGACAAGTGAGCCATGATTGGCCACTGAGGACAGGGGTCATGGGATTCACCTTTGAAGCCCCAGTACTTCATAAGACTGGTGATGAGTGGGGGATGGGTCATGAGAGGGTAACGGGGGAGGTGAATGTGAGTAATGTACGATGACGCGCATGTATGGAACCCATTAAGTTGAACACTAAAAATAAATAAAACCAATAAAAATTTAAAAAGAGCCGGGTGTGGTGGCACATGCCTGTAATCCCAGCAACCTGGAAGGCAGAAGCAGGAGGATCACAAGTTCGAGACCAGAGGCAGTCTGCATAATTTAGCTAGATCCTGTCTCAAAAAGTTAAAAAAAAGAAAAAATGGGCTGGGGTTCAGCTCAGTTCAGCCATTATGTGTCTATAATGGCTATCTTAACAATTTCTAACAAAGTTAGATGAAACATGCATTTCCAGTACCCCATGAAAAGTCTCTACCACTCCCTAATGTCTTCTCCTTACTACAAGATTAAATAGCAGTAGGACTTAATTGTTATTTTTCTCAAACTTGGCCCCCTTACTCATTTACATGACTGCTTGACTAGTATAGACTTTTGGGTGTTCAACCCTAGTGCTAGCATGACTGGCTAAAATCCCCCAGAAAAATCTCTGGTGCTGGGCCCAAGTGACACTTGACATTTAGAAAGGCTCATTACTGAAGTCACAAGCCTCAATTAGAAGAGCACCATTAAACATGAATGACTTTTGGTGTGGCTAATGAAAATAAAGAAGACATCTGTTTCTACTTTCTGTGTGATACACAGTCCTATGTGATCCATGGCCCTGTCTGTGTTGTTTTCTTTCTTTTAAATGGACGTGGCTTACCCCACCCAAATGAACGTGGGACAGGAGCTTCATGTACAAAGTGACCACAAGCTCTGACACTTCCTTCTCAGAAAACAGCCAAACTACATGTCATTTTCAAGGCTACTCATTCTGAGCAAATGACCCTAAGCCCTGCCTTCATCAGGCTCTCTACCATGGCCTGTAGGCTATCCAGAGCCAAGACATGTCCCCCTGCTCCACGTCAGTCATATCAATTGCAGGGTATACTTTTAACTTCTGGGACATGAGTTCTGACCACCACGTTCTGCTTCTAAATCTCCCTTTATGTGGTAAGGAACATCTGACCTGATGGTGCACCTGAGCGCTCGGGACTCATCAGCCAAGGCTGCCCCAGCCAATGTCCCACCACCAGGTTAAGGCAGAGGAATGGTCCTACCTTCATCGTTTACTGGTAAAGGATGAAACTGCTTATCCAAGACAACTAGAGAACACGTGGCATCAAACCCAAGTCCTCGAATTCGGTTTAGATCGATCCCTTGTACAACTTTCTGTTTTGAAAACAAATAAAAACAAAACAACACCAGAGTTTTAAAAGCTTAAAGAAGTTACAACTTGGAAATGAATGACAGAACAGAAAAATATGTTCTACAATGTAAGTAAGTCAGATGAAAGTTTAATATCACCAAAATACCAATAAATCCTTTAAATTAATGAGAAAAAGACAACTAATCTAATTGGAAATTAAGCAAAGGGCATCAAAAGTCACTTAATTAAAAAAAATGGTCAGAGTATCTGCAAAGATTTCCAACTCCATTACCATTAAATCAATGCAAATAAAAATATACCAATTTTTACTTTTTATATTGGTAAAAGTATTAAAGATTAACAGTATATAGTAATGACAAGAAATAGGGAAATGGATTTTCTTAAACATTATTCTAACAAATGTAGTTATTGAATATAACTTTTGAAAATAAGTTGACAATATCTATTAAAGTCAAAGTATGCTTACCTTTTAACCCAGTAATCCCGCTTTCTGGAACTTAGCAAATTACTACCACAAGTAAGATATATATATGTGTGTGTATGTATATATTATATATTAATATATATTAATATATATTAATATGTGTGTGTAAAAGAAGGCTAACTGCAGCACTGCTAATAATATATTTAAAAACTCAAAACATTATTTTTAATAAATAAATTAAGGCTCATCTACAAGATGAAATACTATACAGAAATCAAAAAGGAAGAGGTAAACCAACTGCAGTGGTGCATGCCTGTAATCCCAGGAACTAACTAGGCACAGACAGAAGGATTCCAAGTTTGAGGCAGAGGGCCCTTGCATAATTTAGCAAGACCCTGTCTCAAGATATAAAGTAAAACAACGAGCTGAGGGTACAGTCAGTGGTAGAGCACTTGCAAAGCAGGTAGGAAGCCCTGGTTTCAATCTCCCAGTACCACCACCACCACAACAGCAAAAAAAAAAAAAAAAAAAAAAAAAAAAAAAAAAAAAAAAAAAAAAAAAAAAAAAGAGTGTGGTGGTATAAGAAGGTCATTAAATCCTCTTAGCAAAATAAAAATTAAAACTGGGTAAAAACTTTAGAAACAACCACTTGGGGCCATGGAAATGAGTCAAAGCCATATGACAAATTGTAAAACATTTTTTCCTGAAAAATCAAATTTTTACACAAAACATTCAAAACAAACAAAAACCTCCAGGCTCAGATAGTTTCTCTGTAACATTTTATCAAACATTTAAGGAAGAAACAATGGCATTCCTATACAAACTTGTTTAGAAGGAGGAAACACTTTCTAACAAATTTTGCATAGTCAGTATTTACTACCTTGATACCAAAAACAAAGACATCACTTAAAAAAGGACACTATACATCAATATTTGTCATGAACACAGGTGCAAAATGCTTAACAAAATACTAAAAGCCAAATCTTGGAACACATAGGGGTACTATTATACCATGACCATGTGGGGTTATTCTAGGATTGCAAGGGTGGTTTAGTATCTACAAATCATTTAATGTAATACATATATTAATAGAAGAAAGCAACAGACACCAAATGATCAGCTCAGAAGATACAGAACCCCCACTCCAAAAAGGAAGAATAAATAAATCAGAAACAGAAGGGAATTTACACAAATTGACATAAAACATCTACAAAACCCTACAGCTAATATCATACTCAATGGTAAATGAATGACTTCCCCCTACTAAAAACAAGGTGAGGATGTTCACTTTTATCATTTCTATTCAACCTTATGCTAGAGGTTATGACCAATGAAGTGGAACAAGAAAAAGAAATTAAAGGCATACAGATTGGAAAAGAAGAAGTGTCTTTCTTTGCAGATCATGATTTCATATGAAGAAAATCCCAAACAATCTCCACAATTAAGCTACTAGAACTAACGAGTAATTTTAGTAAGATCACAAGACTCCGGTTAACACATAAAAATCAATTTAGGCTGGGCACAGTGGTTCAAGCAACTCAGGAGGTGGACAAAGGAGGTCACAAGTGTGAGGCCAGAGGCAGCCTACATAACTTCGCAAGACTCTGTCTCAAGATAAAAACAATTGAAAAATGGGGTGGGAGTACAGCTCAGTGGTAGAACACTTGCAAAGTGCAAGGCCCTGAATTCAACCCCCAAGTACCACAAAAAAGATAACAAATCAATTCTATTTCTATGTACTAGCAACTAACACACCAAAAATGAAATTAACAAAAAATTCCATTCACAGTAGCATCAAAAAATACAATAAAATACACAGGAATGAGTTTATCAAAAGAAGTTTAAGGCCTGTAGCTTGAAAACTATAAAATAGTGCTATAAAAAAGGTATGTATTTAAGAAAAAAGCCATATTCATAAAACAGAAAATTCAACATCTTTAAGGTGACAATATCTTCAAATTAATCTATAGATTCTATATAGAAAGTGTCGAGAGAATTATGGGGAAACTGGAACTCTCAAAAACTGCAGGTACAAATGCAAAAGACAGTCACTATGGGGAAAAAAAAAGTCTGTGATTATACCTGTTCTAATAGGTGTCTGCCTGCAGCCATAGCCCTGTGGCATCCGATCCCGTCAGATCTCGGAAGCTAAGCAGGGTTGGGCCTGGTTAGTACCTGGATGGGAGACCACCTGGGAACACCAGAAGCTGTAGGCTTGGGAGAAGGACCTGGCAACCCCCTCCCAAAAATCAATCTACCATTGAAAACCCTATGCACAGCAGAGAAGCCCTGACAATAGTGTTTCCCCTGTTGTACAGAGGGTCGCTATGAGTCAGATACCGACTCGATGGCACCTAACGACAACAACAACAATAGGTGTCTAATGATATCTCACTGTGATTTTTATTTGCATTCCCTTAATGATTGATGAGCATCTTGAGGGGAAAATTCAAAGTCTTACTAAGGAAAGAGCAATGAAAAAGCTTGTAAGGAAGTGAACTTGTTGTTGTTGTTAGGTGCCATCGAGTCGTGTCTAACTCATAGTGACCCTCATAGGGTTTTCAATGGCAGATTGTTTTGGGCTTGCCTTGGGAGTGGGTTGCCACATCCTTCTCCCATTTTTATGGTGCTGGGAATTGAACTTGAGACCTCAGAGACTGCAGAGCGGCGCTCTACCAACTGAGCTAAACCCCAGCTCCAAGGAAGTGAACTAGTGCTTGCTAAAGAGATTAGCACAGAGAGTCAAGATACAGTGGTACCTCACCACTCTGGAAGGCTGGTCAAGTATTAATCAGTTTGAATGCCAAGCACCTTGTTCCCATAAGAAATAGTGTGAATGTATTTACTGGCTAATGCAGACACACATATGCCACTCACGCATTAACAATAAGTTCTTTAAAAAAAAAATTTATGTGATGTTCTTACTGTTTTCCTATTTCCATCACTTTCAGCACTAGAATGTCTCTTGGGTGCCATGATGATGATATGGTATACATATGTATACATACAAAAAACTTCATGACATCATGAACACAGAACTAGGACAGGTCTTCACTACTTGAAATCAATGCACAAAGTGATGCTTTCCCTTTTGTTCCACCTGGCGGTGGCACTTTAAATAGGTTTTAGCATAGCAGTCAATACTATGCAAATGGTGTCAGTACCATGCAAGTGGTCAAGCACTGAACTAGAATTCAAATATTGGTTGAGGACCAAAATGTTTGACAGCCAAGCTGTTGAAATGTCAAGGTACCACTGTAATAGGAAGGAGGCCCTGAAAGCATCTTAGAAATCTTCAAGACCTACCCTCGGATAATAGGCTCAGAGACCTAGAAGGATAAATCTATAATCTGTTTCAGGGACCAAGCCCAGGGCACTCTCCTTGGACTTGATGTCCAAGGCTGCCTCAGGGTTCCACACCTTCCTTTTCACCAAGAAAGTGCTTCATGAAAGCTTCAGCTGTGGTTCAAGCAAGCGTAACTACACTTTTGCATTTGGCAGACCTTGTTAGTATCAACATGGTGCTCATTCTGTTAGTATGTAGTATGCAAGACTTACAGTATCACTGGTGGATTCCACTGAGATTTCAGAGGAAAACTCAGAAAGCCAGGCAGAAATGTACCATAGCTTCAGGTCCCATGCAGAGATTCTCCACTGGGTAAAAATAATCATGTGGCCTGCAACCAGCCAATCTGTAGGAGCAGGATGTCCTGAGGCCTTGAGGGCACACCCCTAACCACACTAGGCACAGAATCGTGGTTTGGAGCTTTGATATTTAATATCTGCCCTCCTGGGTTTTGGTCTTGCTTTCAGCCAATTACTCCTATCTGTTTCTCACTTTTAGAATAAGAATGTTTATCCTGTGCTTGTTCCATCATTGCATCTTAGAAGAATGCAACTTGTCTTTTCACTTTATAGGGGCTCTTACCTGAAAGACTTTACCATGAGTCTCAGATGAGACTTTGAACTTAAAGACATTTGAGTGATCCTATAATGAGTTAGACTGCAGCTGTACCACTGTGACATCTGATCCCGTCAGATCTTGGAAGCTAAGCAGGATCCAGCCTGGTTAATACTTGGATGGGAGACTGTCTGGGAACACCAGGTGCTGAAAGCTTGGGGGAAGGACCCAGCAGCCCACTCCCAAAAAACCAATCTGCCATTGAAAACCTATGAATAGCAGAGAAGCACAATAATAGTGTTTTGTCTATTGTACATAGGGTTGCTGTGAGTCGGATACCAACTTGACAGTATCTAACAACAACAACAACAACATAATGAGTTAAAATTCTGGAACTACTGGGGATGGAATATTTTGCACTGTGAAAAGCACAGTGACATCTGGAACCAGGAGCACAATGCTAGAGTTTGGATGTGGTTGGTTCCTCAGGGGTTCTTGTGTTGGCAGCTTGGTCCACAGTGTGGTGATGTGAGTGGTGGGGAGGGGGGACATTTAACAGGCAGAGACTAATGGGGGATTCATAGAGACCTTCCTAGAGTTTTTAATGGCTAATTCTTTTCTTTTCAGGATTGTTTTGGGAGTGGACTGCCACATCCTTCTCCCATTTCTGTGGTGGTGAGGATTGAACACGGGTCTGAAGAAAGTGGGAAGCAGCCCTCTACCAAGTAAGCTAAATCCCAGCCCTCCAATGGGACTATCGTTGTTAGGTCAAACCCATAGTGACTCTATGTACAGAACAAAACATTCCCCAACACTGTGCCATACCCGGCACTGTGTCACTGCTTCTCTGCTATTCATAGGATTTCCAACAGCTGATTATTTTGAGATTGCTTTGGGAGTGGATTGCCACATCCTTCTCCCATTTTTGAGGTGCTGGGGATCAAACCCAGTGCCTCAGAGAGCACACAGCAGCATTCTACGAACTGAGCTAAATCCCAGCCCAACCTTCTAGTAGGACTGAGGAAAATGTTTCCTTAATCTATTGTATGATGAATGTCTTCTGAAGACACACAGAATTCCACATTCAAATCATGGCTTTTCAGTCACAAAGTCTTAGTATCTTGACTTCTATAATAGGAATCACTCACAAGGAACTAAAAGAACAATGGTTGGATGCACTTAAATCTGGCTTGGCTAGGTAGCCACTATTACTTTCTAAATCTTAAAAGGAAAAGCCTTATAATCATGCTTATCCACAGCTGAGGGTCATCCCATTCCCCAACTTCCTCCACCCATCTAAACCATCCCAGAAAGATCGTTGTCAGGGTCACCATGCCAGAAGGCCCTGGAGCTTAACCTGGTGACCTGAGATTCTTATTTATATTCTTATTAACAGAAGAAGAAAGCAGTATAGTAAACCCACCCCGACAACTTGGCATCAAAAGAATTTCTGGCTAGACAGAAAGCACATTGCTCTTCTAAAGAATTTCCAGAGAAGGAAACTTCTGTAGCCTCATTTGGTAACCTGGTCCATGTCTAACAACTGTCAACTCATAGCTCTGGGGCAGCAAACAAATATTTGGGGAAGGGATTGCATATCTTTTTGTTCTTACTGTGGGAATGGGTTTAATCCCATGTGAGTTTTAAATCAACAAGCTCTGCCATACTGGGTGGAGAGATGGTGTTCCCTAGAAATCCTCCAAGTTGAGAACTGGAGGGGCACATGAATACTTGGTTTTATCTTTAGCTACACTTAAAGCAAAGTCCAACCCTTGAGGCCTCAGGGGCAGAAAACAGCTTGTAGCAGAAGTCTGTGTGGCTGGTACTGTATTCTTTTAAATGTGATCTCCCTTTGTCAGCTCTATGAGCATACATGGAATTATGTAACCTCGTTCTCTCTGGCTCTATTACCTCTACTGCCTACACAATTCATATACTTAATCAGCTGGTCATTAGAAAATATAATCAAGCTCCTTTCAGGATCAAGCTGGGCCTTCTTCTAGGAAAACACTGGAGAACAAAACAAAAAAAATTGTGCTTTTGGAGTTTATATTTTAGTAGGGATAAACAATTGCCAATAAATCAAGTAAATTATATAGTTTAGGTATAATATAAGGTGACCAGTCAGGGGGATCAGGCATGCCAGAGAAGGGGAACAGGGTTTCTAAGAAGGTAAGATTTGATGAAATACTACAAAGGAGAGATGACCAGTCAGGGGGATCAGGCGTGCCAGAGAAGGGGAACATGGTTTCAAGGAAGGTAAGATTTGATGAAATACTACAAGGAGAGAAGAGCTGACTTTGCAGAAATCTAAGGAAGAGTGCTGGTAGCAGGGAAACAGCCATTGCAAAGGCCCAGAGGTGGGAAGAGCAATGAGACTAACATAGCACATGTGGGGTATATGTTAACTGGAAGGCTCTTGGAGGCAGAACATTACCAAACCTACTCTAGTGACTGGTGAAATAAATAAATCCAGTCCCTCACAATTACCCACACAGCATCCCTTCTTCAGTGTGGTGTTGACCTTTGGTAATAAGGCAAGGAAATGGAGGCCAAACACTTCCATTTATGTCAGTGGCCCCAACATTCTTCTAAGAACTTATGCTCTGAAATTGCCTCTCTCCTTCATCCCTACTGCAGACATCTCATGAGACCTTCCTTCTGCAAGTCTCTCAGGCTGTTCCTCCTGCTCATTCTTCTGCCAACATTCCAATCCCAACATGCTAGCTGAAGGCAGGAAGACTATGCAGGCAAAGGAAAGAATCTCTGCACACATTTAAGTGTTTGAACACATAACTGATGGTGGCGGTGGCTGGAATGCAGAGTGCAGAGAAGTATCACAAGATGAGCTAGGGCAGCAGGTTAGGTCCAGACCAGGCAGCGCCCTGAAGGCCATGCTATTTAGCAGTTAAAAACAAAACAAAACAAAACAAACAACAAACAAAATTGCTCCAGCTGCAAGGAGAATGGATTAGAGAGGAGAAGAACAAATACAAGGACATCATTATGGATCTTATAATAATCTAGGCAAATGATGAAGGCATGTGGTGCTTAGGATGAAGAGAATGCATAGATTTGCCCCACCCCCAGGCTGACAATATACTACTGGGTGACCTTGGGAAAGTCACTTAACTATCTGGTCTTCAGTTTGTCCTTTTCCCTGTAAAACAGAAACAAGTCCTTCCCTACTTTCCTTATGAAAATGATCAGTTGGATATGAAGATGTTTTGTAAACTGTGATGGCCCTACGAATAATGAAGGTTAACCTTACTGCTCAATCCTACATGGGCTACTCTCTTGTGCCCCCCTTTCCCCCACAACCATTACTCATATAGCAAGTACCAACCTAGAACAAAATTGTACTTCAATTAGCTTCATATGTGTTTGGGTTTTTTCCATGCAAATAATCTGTTTCATCTTTTATCAGCAGAGAACTTGTTATATACTTCTATATATGTTCTAGTGTTTAACAAAAACATAGCACATAGTAGGTACTCAATAAATGTTTGAAGATTAAAAGAATGACATTCAACAAATGTTTGTTGGCTAAATGAGTCTTTCAGCTTATTTCTTCCCAGTGGAAATTCAATACTAATCATATACTACCTTGTAATGTTCCTGCCTTTTTGGAATGATTAAGATTTGTGGACCCAAAAAAATAGATTTAAAGATCAGGGGCTGCATATGTCCTCCAGGACTTTGTGTTTCCATAGAACTTTTTAGGTGTGCTGGACACCAGCCCAATAAGAATCTGCCAGTTTTAAGGGCACACATTCCCCACATGAGCATACAGCCAGGTAAAGGCACTGTCACCCATGTGTAGCATGGCTACACAAACAAGGTAAGCTCCTGGTGCCCCACACAGCAGCAAATCTAAAACACTTTCAGTTGCTCCATTCATTTTCCACGCAGGGTCATGGGGAAGGAGATAAGGCATTGGTTGGAGCAGGAACCCAGGCTGTCCTCTTATTAGTCACAAGACTTTTGGCTGGTTACTGAACCACTTCAAATCTCTTTTTGTTCCATCTTTAAAACAAAGACAATAAAAGCTACCTCAAAAGATTATTGGAAGGACAAAATGAGATGATGGGGATACTGTATGCAGCACAGTACCTGGAACAGAGTTCATGCCCAAGATATTGTTACTGCCATTATTGTCATCATTGTCATATTCTCATTATTACTATTAATGTTATTGTGGTTATTAACTCAACTAAGTAAGAAAATCATCTCCAACAGTGTGAATGACCTAAGGAAAAGGAAGTATACAACTGCTCTCAAATTTGCAACTTCCTGGAGTCCATGAGAAAGACAAGACAAGCCAGGATCTATGTAATGCCACCCTCTATCCTAGAACAGTCCTTCTCAAAGTCTTACCTGGAAGGAACTTTAACCAGAGAGGAGTGAGTGAATATTCCCAAGAGGTGCCTCCCTCATGGGATTTCTGATTTCTCAGCATTTTATCTCAGAAATTTATTCTCCTCCATAATTTACTCGTTTTTGTTATCATCACTGCCATAGGAAACACAATGATTTCTTATTTCCAGATACTGTCATGGCATTTCATATGCATTAACTCATTTAATCATCACAACAGCGCTATGAAGGTATGTACTATTATTAATCCTATTTTATTGATAAGGAAACTGAGACAAGAAATATTAAGTAACTTATCCAAGATCACAAACTAAAAACTATTGGAACTGGGATGTCAATCTAGACAGTCTGACTCTAGAACACATGCTCCATGGCATGCTACCTCTCTAAGACAAAAATGCCTCTACTTTAAACCTCACGTCATCAGTGATGTTCCAAGCGGATGTGTCCTGCTTATTCTGTGGCTTCTGTCACATGGCCACATCTCCATACTCCAAGTGAGAGGAATGGCCTGAGACCCAAAAGCTTTATGCAGGTCCTCTACGGCGAGACAGCATCACTGAGGACAAATGCCCGTAGCACTTACGTGGCTAACAGGGCTCAAACCAATGGTGAATTGGCCTCCACTGGGCGATGATTAAAAACCTACCATTAAACCAAGCTTTACTTAGAGCAGACCCTTTTCTAAAGTAGCTCTTTATCAGGGGATTATATTTTCTTCTTGACAATTTCCTTAATGGCAAGAAAGGCTATATGTTAGAAGAACAAAGGAGACCCAAGGGCAAAGAGCAGAAGATTCTCATCAAGGCAAGGGTTGGAAGCGGAGAGAGAAGAGGAAAATTAAACAGGCAGAAGAGAAGATGTGTCCCTGTTTTATTTCTGCATAATGCTCCAGGGCTGTGCACCCCCACCTCTCTATTCCTTCTTCTCCAGGGGGCACTAACAGCAGCTCAGAGCTCATGAAAGTTTAAACAGACTGATCAATACAGACAGAATGGTGAATTGTCCATCTGCAAATTACCAAGCACCTCATGAATATTTAAGGTACTAAACGAGGAGCAAGGAGAAGAAGAAATTCAAGATTCATTTTTCTCTCTGGAAAAAAGGATAAAAAGATGTCTGCTGCTCATGGGCATCAGAATAAAAAGTCAAACCAGCAAGTGAAACTTTAAATATGAACAAGTGCTATCCAGCATCAGTTCCTTCCCCAAGCCAGCAGGCTAAATCCAATGCCAGACCACTGAAGATGAGTATCTGCCTGGCACATGTTGTAGAAGTTCTAGTTAGATGCACCTTCCTCATTTTCTCAGAACACACATTTTCACATGCCCATGCCGTTACACGGGTCGTCCCCTCTGCCAAAAATGCAGTTCCCTTCACTTGTCTATTTGGGAGGCCAGAGACTACTAAGAGTGTAGCCCTGGAGCCGGACTTCTTAGGTTTGAGTACAGCTCCCACTAGTTACTAACTATATAAACATGGTTAAGTTACCTAGCTTTTTGTTCTCTATTTCTTCCTGGCATGAAGATTCAACTACACAATGAATATTAACATGTTTTACAGACGTTAAGAGCAGATTAGGTGTTAACTATGATTACTAGTGACTTTTCCCACAACTGGTCACATGTGGAGCTTCTGCATCTTCTAGTCTGTCTTCCCCAAGCCCCTTGAGGTTAATTCCAGCCACAGTTACTCGGCTCCTTGCACCTAGTACATCATAGTTCAGCTATTTATCAGTCTTGGCCACTAGACTGTGAGCCCCTGAAAGGCAAAGCCTATGTGTCTCTCAGTCCTACATCTCAAATTACCTGAGCATAGTGCATGGCACCAGGGAGAGATACAACAAACACTGAGCAGGTGGGAGTACATGCCAGGAAAGAGCGCCAGTTTTGCCCATACCTTTGTGACAACACAGCATGCAGCCCAGATGTCCTCTGAGGATTGCTCATGGTGGTTGAACTGAGGCTCCCATTTCTTAATTGGCTGGTCTGCAAAAGCCAAAAGGACCCCTCGCTGGTCCACCAGAGCTGCACGGACGCTGCCTGTTCCAACATCAATACCCACATAGTAGCTGCCTGGCTCCTGTTCTCCACCAGACATTGTGGTCCTTTCTCCTGTGGTGAGCAAATAAAAAACTCATGTGAAGATCAGCAGATCTGCAAAAACCTTGAAAGTGGAAATAAAAGGGAGCACATCCACCTAACCATGTAAAAAGTGCATATATTTCCTCTATTCCCCACTTTGACTACAGAAGGTGAGTATATTTAAATCTCTATTCAACGGGTGATTCAGGTGGGACTCCAAGAGGTAAGGAGGCAACTTTTTGTTTCACACTAGTTTCATATATTCATAAACAGCAAATGTACAATATTATTATAGTGATGCCATTTTATTCTGATGAGAAAATAAGTCTCTGAAAAGTGAAGAAATTTACCTTGCTTCATTCACAGGCAGCCTGGACCTAATGCACCACATTTGTGCAATCCCAACTACCAAGCTCTTTCCTTTCTTTCTTAAAAGCTGGCAGTTTTGGTTTAGAGAAGAAGCAAATATATTGCAGTTGTGTCATGAACTGACTGGGAATTGGGAAGGAGCCCCAACAGAGCCAGCATCAGGAATTTGTTAGACAATCTGTTTTCCTTACAGACCCCTGGTGAGTTACAAGGAAATCTGACCGGAGAACCCTCAGGAATTCCTTGGCCCTAGTGGCTGCTCAAATTCCCTTTGCTCAGATTAGCCCACAGAGGCTTTCATTTTCCAAATCAGCCTTTCCCAGAGCAAGAACAGCTTTAAGACAACTGCACTAGTGCAATGCCACAGCTCCCCAGTTGAGCTCAGGGCTGTCCCAGTGCCCAGAGTCCAATTTCTCCCTGAGCACCACTCAGCGGTCTTCAACTTCAGAAAGATAAGGTTTCTTTGGCCACATCACAGTTGGGGCTTCTAAAACAAGTCAGCCAGCAGATGTTCACTTACTGCTTCCTGGATATTTATCCCAATAAAGAAAATAAAACTTCACTAAAGGCAATTGCTTCTGACTTAATCATAATGACTTCCCATCTGTGTTTTCCTCCATTTTGGCTCTGTGGCTCCCTGGCAGGTAAAGAAGAATTTGGGGGAGTGATAGTAATAATATTAGCCACCTTAACCTGAGCTTCAGAGAATGACTCACAGGTACCAGCTGGTGTGTTTTCATGTTCTCTCCCTCACTTCCGTCCCTTTGGAAGCTCATATGACCATGAGCACCAATTTTAAAATCATTCATTCCTTCATTCATTCAACAGAGATAGTTTGTCTTCAAGTCATTACTCGATAGAAATTTAAATAAACCATTTAAAGCAGAGCTGCTGGGTTTGCAGCAAAGATCACCCTTGCTCCACCTCCACTCCTCTTCCCAGTGGTCCCTCTGCTGCGCCCTTTCTCAGGACAACAGAGCATCATCATCTTTGGGGTATGACACAACCTGAGGCCCTCTGCATGGCATGGGAGGCCTTCTATGAGCTTCCTCTGGTCATATCTAACACAGCTTTTCCACACTAAGTCCCAGACATCCTCACACCTAGTTGGCACAAGTGTGCCCTGCACTGCTGAATCAGTGAATCAACAGAAAACAAGGATGAGTAGGGTTATACTTTATAGTGAATTCCTAAGTTTGCCCTTATACAGTCATGTGTCACTTAACAATAGGGATACATTCTGAGAAATGCATTAGGCAATTTCATCATCATGCATACATCACACAGTGCATTTACATAAACGTAAATGGCATAGCCTGCTACACACCTACACTATACAGTATTCCCACTGCCCAACACATACTTCATCACTGACCAAAATGTCATTATGCAGCACATGACTCTATACTGTGTTTTGCCTTATTCTAATCTCTATATACCTCATTCATTCAGTTAACAAATCTCTCTTAAAGTTTTAAAACCACATTTTATTAATTCTAAAATACTAATTTTTTTATACTTGTTGTTATTAGGTGCTGTCGAGTTGGGACCCACTCATAGCAACCCTATGTACAACAGAACAAAACACTCCCTGACGCTGTGCCATGCCCAGCACTATTGTCAGTACTTCTCTGCTATTCATACGGGTTTCAGTGGTGTATGTTTCAGGAGTGGGTTGCCAGGTCCTTCTCCCAAGCCTGCAGCACCTGGTATTCCCAGGCAGTCTCCCATCCAAGGACTAGCTAGGCCCACCCAGCTTAGCTTCCAAGATCAGGTGAGACCAGGTGTGAGGGTGCTATGGCTGCAGACATACTTTTTACACTTAGCATCTCTGAAATTAGAGTGATTCTAACAATCAATAGTATCTTACAATTGGTAATATTTTCTTCCTTTCTTTGTGGTATATGAAATAATAGTTCATCTTGCAATTAAGTGACATCTGAGACTCAAAGAAAAGTAGATTGTGCCAGGCACTAGGCACCTGGCTGAGGATATAGTGACTGACAAAACAGGGAGGACACCTTAGCTCAGAGCTTCCTCAGTTTCTTTCCCTACAAACAGGAGGAAGACTGACCCAGCCAGCTATTCCACCTTCCCTCCACTAAGCACACACACCTCACTTTATTTCAGATTCCCTGTCTTGGCTTCACACTGTCTCCACTGTGAAGGCCCAGGGGAGCTACTCCTTAACACTGATCCTTGGCTAGAACTTTGTAAAACTATTCTAAACTTGGGAAACCAGGAAATGTGTAGGAAATGAAGAACCTATACAAACCTTCAGGTTGACATAGACCTGGATAGCCGGCATCCAGGTTGCTCTCCACCCTTGCCATCTCCAAAGACAGGAAAGATTCCCCATGAGGCTGACCTATATCCTCATGCCTTGACTTCTCACTTATGATTCCACCTCCTCTACAAAGAGTATATCATCTTACCCTCCACAACCCTCACGTCCTGGTTCCTTCCCAGTAAAATCCGAAGAGGCAGATTTCCACTCTCCAGCTGACTATGGGCTTGCTCCAGTTCTGGTTCCTGAATCCAGGAAAGATCCCTCTCTTTACAAGAGCCTCCACCTCATATAGAACACAGCTTTACTATTACACAGTTAACTCCAACGGCTGCCGGTTTCCCAGAGGAACACCCACATGGGCACAGCACAAAGTAGGAACTCAACAAGTCCTGTGACTAAGTGAACGAAATGGCCATCTTTAGAACCCACCATGGGGGAAAGAATAAAAGGTACCATGTTTACTATACATCTGATGTTCTGCTAAGCAGCCTGCTTAAAATATCATTTTTAATCCTGACAACAATTCTTGAAGACAATAACTATTACCATCCCTGTTTTCCTGATGAGGAAAATGGGTCCCAGACAGATAAAGTAACTTGCTCTAATAGTTCATATAACTGTTAAGTACTACCATGGATGGCAGACCATTCTCCACAGACTCAAAGCCCCTAACCTTTCTCAGGATACTCTACTAACTCTGCTAGGGGCCCTTGCCTACTGTACCTGAGGTTGGCTAACTCAGAAACCAGGCTGTTCATCTTCAGAGACTGACCCTTCAGGATGCCTCTGTCCTAACTACCTATTTAGAAACCACCCATTTCTATAACATATCACCAATGCATCCTCCCAGAAAAAAGTCAACTCTCTGGGAACGAGGGAGATGTACTTCCAGCAACATTCACACAAACCTCCTAATTCATATTTTTCTAAGAAAAAGATCCAAATTAAATGGTTCGGGTTCACCATTTTCCTCATTATTATAGTTTTAAGTAATCTCTTTGAGACTGTTTCCACACTTGGACCCTGAAAGTAGGCAAGTTTGAGACCTTGGGTAGCCAGCATCTCTGAACATAGATCCCTTGCCCCTCCTCTGAGCCCTTTGTTTCTGATTCAGAAGTACTGTCTGCTATGTCCTGGACTCTAAACCTTATTCAACCAGTAATTCTGAGTCACAAAAACTAAAGTAAGTACAAAATGGAAAAGCATGTTCCTATTTCTCATTTATTTTGTAGAAACAAAGGATGAGGAGCTTCACTGTGCCAACCACTTCCACACATGCTCATCCGCCCAGTGAAATCCAGCCGGCACAGTGAGCCTGTCACCATTCTCTATCTCAGTGGAGTGGAAGTAGTTTGCCCTAAGTCACACAAACAGTAAACAGCAGCAACAGAATTTGAATCCCAGCCTCCAATGGCAAGTTTAGGGCTCTTTCCACAACACCAAGCTAAGATGAAAAACCAAATCCTTTGGTAACTTCTTCTATAACAACATTAACGACAAATTCAACAAAACTCAGCTTCCTATAGCTTTGCTCTGCAAATAACCCACATGACTTCATGATTTCATTTACTTCTTATGAGGCAATGGGAGTCCCATTTCCCACAACGAAATTGAGGTTCTTGGAGATGAAGCCGATTAAGGACACACAGCACAGAGGCAGAGGGGCTACGTCAGTATGACCCCAAAGACTGTTTTGTGAATGGAGTGGGAATTTTGGTTCCATTTCATACATTTTAGGCAAAGATGAATAATCGAAAAAGAAAAACAGCTGCTAGGGATATGAGGAAGGTAATCAGGCAGAGAGAAATAAGGGCATGGATGTTGGACAGCCAGGAGAAAGAAAAATAATGGAGAAAAATTCAAGCTGTGCCCCACACAGTTCCTGAGAAATACCTAACTTCTCAGTCTATAAGACATCTCAAAGAATTGAAATAGCCTTCCTTCCAAGTCCCCAGCATGGGCTGCACTGACTTTTAGCCCCTATTTATGATCAAAAGACTGTTCTGTATGATAAATATTTATATGGCTCATTAAATAATGGCCTGTATAAATATTATTAGAAATGTGCCACAGGAAACCACAGACTTCGCAGCTGACTCTTCAAGCAAATGTGCAAGCTGTTCAAATGCCATGTGAGGAAAAGAAGGGGGACCTGGAAATCAAGGCCGTTCTCTGCAAAACTATTTCAGCAATCCAAAGAAGGGGGTAAATGCTACAGCACTCTGCTAAAACACCAGCCATCTGGGAATTCTGAGGTTCCTGTTTTCCCTTTCTTTCCTCCTAAATAACCTGGCAGCCGTGAGACTGCTTCCCAGGACTACAGTCCTAGGGAGTAGATGAGCTCACCTTAGCTTCAATCCGATTCCTTAAAGAGTCACACCTCCTGGACCGACTTGGTTGGTGACAGTGTCTACAGAAAAGTGTCCCAGGGAATAGAGAGGAAATTCAATAACCTCGTGCAAACTTTGATCTTTGGACTCTGCTAGAAGCTCATGTACGCAAGCCTCACACAATTTTTTACTTGGTTATAGAGCAATCAGGGGTTTGGTTAAACTGGAAAGGTGAAGATAAGCAACAAGTAAGCCTTTCCAGTCTTTTAACAGCAAGGACTAAACACCACTTCAAATAAATCTCACACACTCTAAGATGGTGAGAAAATTTGGGATGAGGCAGAAAAAGCTCGGGTGGCAATAATAACTAGTTCTCTAGAGGCTCCACCAGCAATCACAAGGCAGAATAAGAGCAGCTTTCTAACAGGTACTTCGTCTCTTCCTATGCCCCCTTCTCAGCCCCAGCTTTTCATCTCAGGGGAGATTTTTTTTTAAAGTTGTCAGGTTGCCAATACTGACCCAAAAGAAATGCAAACAATTCCTAGGTTCCCTAGCAACTGCACAAGACATCTTTCATTCAGATGTAACTGTGGCCTTGTATAGATTGTGCAGGGTGGTATGAGCATACTTCCAGGCAGGTCTGGGGTGACAAGTACGTTATGTAGCATCAGAGGGAAGAAAGGGAACAAGCAGCAAAACCATCCCCTGAAAGCTACTGAGAAGCCAACATGGCCCTTACCTAGGCCAGTCTCTGGAGGCCAGGACAGTCCCTCGTCATTGATGCCCAGTGCTCACACCTAACAAAGGGCCTGGCCTGCTGCAGACTGACAGCAAGGCCAAAGAATGTAACGAGGAGAAAAAGGGCTTCAACGGGAAGTGCAGTGGAGCAAGGAAAGGGAACAGGAGAGGAGGGAGGGGGGAAACTGAACAGGCAGTAAGTAGAAGACTGCATGACTCAGAAAATGAGAAACAGAAACTTCTTGATATAAAGGAACAAGGGAGAATGGACGGGAAGGGAAGAGGAGGTGAGGGGAGGGCAGGGCAAAGAAAGAAAGAAAAACTAGATATATTCCTTGGCCAACATATAATATCCACCAGACTCTTCCTGTCCAGGCAAAGTCATAACACAGAGAAGGAAGTTGATTTTTTGGTGTTGTTGTTGTTAGGTACTGTTGAGTCTGGTTTGACTCATAGCACCCCTCATAGGGTTTTCAATGGCTGATTGCTTCAGGATTGTTTTGGGAGAGATGATGAAAATGTCATCTCTCAGAGACCCACATGAAAATCCAAATAGTAAACAAAAACAAAACATACATCAACAAAACCTTTTCTCTACTCTGATGGTTGTCCACTCATACTTGGAGGGCTCATTGTCACCCAACTGAGGAGACCTCAAGATGCTGAATATTAGAGATTCATATGTGAGACTCAAGGCACGTTACATTCCTCAAAACTCTGTGAGAATACAAAGAAATGCCAGACACCACAGAACATGAGAAAATGCCATCACACACACTGTCTCTGAGCCCAGATGCTCTCAAAAGAAGATCCAACAAGGAGCACATAAGTCATTCTGCAAACAAGTGCAGGGGTATTTCTTGATAAGTGAGTACATGGGCTGGGCCTGTCTTAGCCACCTCTGTAACCCCAGTGTACAAAGAGTAAGTTCAATACATAGTGGGTACTCGGGAAGGAGCTGCTGAGTGAATGAACCAACAGTCACTTCACCTGGTTGAAATGAAGGCAATTCTCCTCTTATCAATGAAAAATAAATTCTCCATACCCCTGCAGTAGGAAGAGAGGTGTGATGGTCATTTACTGGTTTAAGAATCAGGAGATCTGGGACTTATCCCAGATATGTCTACCACTGACTTTGGGCAAGTCCCTTTACTGATATCTCTTCTCAGGTATAAAATGAGACGCATGAATTCTGTATAACTACTCCACAGGGTTGTTGTGAAGATTAAGAGAAGTAATGGACACATTACTTTAAAATGGGAAATTATTTTATAAATAAAAGGTATTGGCCAAGTGTGATAGTGCATGCCTGTAATCCCAGCAACGCAGGAGGCAGAGGCAGAGGCAGGAGGATTGCAGGTTCAAGGCCAAAGGCTGCCTCGGTAACTTAATGAGACCCTGTCTCAAGATAAAAAATAAAAATGGGGTTGGGGGTGCAGCTCAGTGATAGTGCGTGTGCAAAAAGCACATGCAAGACCCTGGGTTCAGCTCCTCAGTTGCTGTTGTTGTTAGGTGACCTGGAGTCGTGTCCTACTCATAGCGACCCTCATAGGGTTTTCAATGGCTGATTGTTTCGAGATTGCTTAGGGAGTGGAATGCCACATCCTTCTCCCATAGCTCCTTAGTACTGCAAAATAAATAGATAGATAGATAGATAGATAGATAGATAGATAGATAGATAGATAAAAAACAAATTAATAGTAATAGGAAGGGCAGCAGGAAAAGCTGATGTGAACAATACAGCACTATCAAAGACAGTACAAGCCCAGCTACTCAAAGCGTCATCCCTAGACTCAGCTCTGCTCCCAATACCATATCATATCCTCACCTCACAGTCATTTTAACATGTATTATCTATTCGTAGGTGTTCTCATCATATCTATAAGTTCAATTTCCATAAAACAGAAGTTTAGTGCTTTCTCTGTTCCAGAACATAAAGAAAAGCAGGATGAAAAAATGTGATCTGATTTTAAAAAGTTCACAATCTTCTGTTTCTATGGTCTCAATGCCTGTACCCCCCCCCCCCCAAATACATGTCCTGACAGTATTAAGAAGTGGGATTGGGTCATGAGGGCAGAGCCTTTATGAATGGGATCAACACTCTTATAAAAAGAGAGCCAGGCATCAAGGTGCACATGCCTCTAATCCTAGTAACTTGAGAGGCTGAGGCAGGAGGATTTTGAGTATGAGGCCAAGGCGGCCTGCATGACTTAGCAAGACCCTGATTACACATCACCCAGTTTATGGCATTTTGTTACAGCATTGAAACCAACTAAGATAAATGTAAAGATATGAATTCTAAAAATTGAATGGTGATGCTTCAAGTTATTTCTAGTTTATGTACTTGAAGCAAAACCTAATGTGTATGTGAAACTGCTTATGACAGTAAGGTGGTTTCATGTGCCACCATAATCCTGGCTGCCCACACTTTAAGAAATAAGCATCCTGTCCCAGTTCTGTATTTCTCCATGGAATGAAGACAGTTCATTACCATCTTAACAGTTCTGTTCCACTACATCAGAAGTCAACATTTTTCAGTTTTTTGAGGATCTTTATACTCTATACACAGTGTATTATCTATACATAGTGCTTGGAGGAGCAGCAAGGTATTAAACTAGTAAGACAGTAGAAAAGTTGGCTATGAGCCAGGCACAATGGCACACGCCTATAACCCCAGTGGCTCAGGAGGCAGAAACAGGAGGATCGCAAGTTCGAGACCACAGGCAGTCTGAGTAATTTGGCAAGAATCTGTCTCAAAAAAGTAAAAAAACAAGGGGGTGGGGTGCTGGAGGTGCAGCTCAGTGGCATAGCACTTGCAAAAGCACATAAGCGGGAGGTTCTGGGTTCAACCTCCAGTACCACCAAAAAAAAAAAAAAAAAGAAACAAAGAAAGAAACAAAGAAAGATGTTGGCTATCCTTTTAAATTCAAAGTTGGATTTCAAAAGGCAGAAAGTCAAAATCTCCATGCTGGTCTCATAAAGTGGCAGCAACAGGAATCAAAACTGAGTTAGTCCTGCATGGAGAACCAATCTTGAATGGTGGTCAAAACCACCACCTTCCAAGAGCCACACAGACAATGGCAAAACAGCAGTTGCAAAGAAAATACAAAATGCAGCCACAATGTGGCCCAAAGCACAGCACAAGTCCTGAGGAAATCATGGATGGAAAATCTCTCTTCAGAAGAAAACCCCCAACTATGCCAACAAACATTCCCTTAGAGCACATTAAACTCCAGATCTCCCATGCCCTCCTCTGTGAAACTGGCTTTACTCTCTCCGATCTCTTCTGTTCAACCCCTGTCCTCTAATGAAGTAGATCCTTACTTGCTGCTTCTGTTGCCCTTCCAAATATCCCCTTTACAGAGAAGGGGAGGGGAAGACCCCCATTACACCACCCAGCACTGGACATGCTGATGATCACAATCAGACAGGAGAAAAGGGAAATGCAGAAAGGATTCATCTCCTGCTAATGGTCTCAAAGCACTAGAGGGAAGAGGTCATAGTCAAATTCAGGTTTGCCTCAGCTGGACGTGAACTCTTGTTACCACCCCAAAAAGACTAAGCCTTTCACCCTAACCAAGCTGCCTTCACCCCAGCACTCTCAGAATAATCTGTCAAGTCCATTTATCCTGAAAACCTCACACAACCGTTAGAAATGCCTTCTCCATGCTCTGATTAATGAAGACCATCTTATGTGACAATAAATCCTGCTCCCTTGTTCCTACAGACAAGAACAATGTAGTGTAATGTGATAATAGAATTACTGCATTGTGGAAGGAGAGATTACTAATGGATAAAATAGTCAAGTATCTTTTAAAGTAAAAACACCCAAGGACTCCCATCCTCCAGGGAATTCTAAAAGCACTATGAGCAAGCCTTCCATGTAGCTGTGGCTGATGTATCATGCTTCTCTGTGGGACAGTCTCCCTCCATGGCAGAGGACCCACTTCCACAGGAAGGAGGAAAGAAGATCCAGATGAGTATTCACTAAAGCTTCAACTGGTTCAGTCCACCTTTTCCAAACCCAGCTGACACGCTACATTCACTAGGGTTAATTGTTTGGATTTGGGTCTCTTCCCTCTCATGTCTGGAAGCAAACAAAAATGTGAGAACAGGCACAAAGAGGGACTGATGTCCCTGATTCTAAAAAATGCACATCTATTTTATTTTAATCCCTGGTATGCCCACTATGAAGTTATGCCCATAAGAGGGAGAATTATATGCAAACTTAGTGATTTATTTTTACATGGATTCCTCTTTCTGGGACATGAATTTCTGACCCTGCTTTGTGTTCTGAATAATTTAAATATACATGTAGTTTCTCCCTCATCACTTTGCTCTCCAAGAGGCTGCTGTTGATTTGCTAACATAATTAACTATGAAACGATTTTCTACAGAACTAGTCAGACCTTCAAAGCAATGCCATTATCATTAGCATTTTGGCCAAAATCCACAGCTTTTCTCAGAAAGTTACTCAAATTAAAACAACAGAAGAACCCACCAACCATAATGGCTGCTGTCAGATGTCAGCAAATTCAGGAAGAGCTCAGGCAGTCTCAGGTAAAGCCACAACATCTGCTCTCCAGGGGATCTTACAAAATTCTTTCCTTGAAATCAATGCCAAGCCAGAGGCTGGTGGAGGTCTTAGGCCTATTCTTATGTTTACCTGTTTATGAAACATGGCCAGGTAGCTTTAAGGACCAAGGTGCAAGGCCTATTGAATGAATGATTTGAAGACTAAACATGTATTAGACTTGGGGAGCTAAGGCAGTGTGTGATTCCACAAACACAGCCCTATCAAAATTACCATGAGCTAAAATACAAGCTTAAAGACCACCAATGCTTCTTCTCCCCCAAACAAATCCCAAACTCTTTATTTGACCCACAATGGCATCTAAGCTTTGGCCACTGCCTGCCTTTCCACCTTAATCCCTTATTCACCTCCTCAGGATCAACCTCTTATACTCCCTTCCTACAAAGGGACCAGCAGCCTTCAAATGAAGGTTTGGTGATTTTGCCCCTATTTTCCCTACAAACCAGTAGTTCAAAGAAAAAGAAATACCACTATATGTATGAATCTTTAGCCTCACAAATAATGTAGGAAAAGTAAATTAAAATAATACTAAGACAAAATTTTATACTTAATAATAAAAATTGAAATTTTGATAATACCCACTTTTGGCAAAAGTTTGGGGAAACACATTTTCCATGGGAGAGTAACTCAATCAATCATTTTTAGAATAATTTGACAGTATCTGTCAATTTTTAAAATATATACTTTACCCAATGTCTTACATTTAAGAATTGATCATTGGTCCCCCACAAAGGTATACAAAACTGCCTTCATCTCCACACACTGTTGTGGGGGAATATGGGTAACTAAAAATCATCCTAGTTAAATGTGTTAAGTACCTCTTCCTCCTTTCCTCTCTTTTTATTTAAAAAAAAAAAAAGTTATAGTGTGGGACAAGAGTTACATAACTGAAAATAGATACCATGGAAGAGTGAAGGCTTAATCATATGCTGTGAAAATCACCTTAAAATATCTGAAGGGTCATCCCACATAAAGGGGTCAAAGGCTGTTGGGATGATTCCATGGAAGAAAATCAGGACGGGAGGGTACAAGCAATGCAAAGCACAACTGTTACACATGGTAAGCAAGCTGTAGGTTTTCTCTTTTCCTCTACCTTGCTGGAGGCCTGAAACATATGCCAGGAGGAATCCAGGGTCCATTGAGCCCCATATCACACACTAACATCAAGAATACTGTGTTCTTGAGAAGGGAAATTGAGTGGCTCCACCTTCCTCCTAATATTATAGTCAGCAATCTAGAAGTTACCATTCATTCTGTGTTCAGGTTATTCTCAGTCTTCCCCAATCCTCCATTACATAGGCATTTTCCACCTGCTCTGTTGCTGTGTCCTGGGGACTAGAGTCGTGATCTCCAGGCTCTCTTACCTTCTGTCTTCTAGCTGAGAATGAGCAATGGACAGCCCTTGCAAAAGGCTCCAAGAAAGAAAGATGGGGGCTCCCTTTCTTCCAGTTGCCTTTGACTAGCTGCATCTCTTGACCTAAGGTAACATATCCGCTCAAGACAGCTGTCTCCATATGATTTTTCCTTTTGGGTTCTGGTACCCATTTCTACCTTTGCAATTTTAGGTCTAGAGATACAAGAATCCTATGTTTGTTATTTGTCCCAGGCATTCAGGCTCCCTCACCTTTTGAATAGTTTCTTTACTGAAAAGTATCCTAATTTGAGGGTATCTTATGTTTCCTTCTGAAATACTTCCCCTACCAGGACCTTTCGGGCCTGATGTGATAAAAGTTCTTCATTATTACTGCTGCCAGAGTACTCCAAAATCCCTTCCTCACATCCCCAAATAGTCCCTTCCTTATATTTTCTTCAAAAAAAAGTAGTTAACAGCTTCCCCTCCCAGCTAAGGTAGAGTAACTGGAACCATATTCCCCCCACCAATGATTTAATAGAGAGAAAATATAGGGCATAAATATGTCTTAGGACATTGGATATCAGGCAACACAATACAGTGATTCCAGAAAAATGAGAAAGAAAAACCTGAGAAAAGCCCTGCAATTGCTCAAGCTGAATGCCTGGGAAATGCTTGCAGACTATGACACAGGAAGCAGTCTCCCTGCGTGGAGAAGACAAAGCTGGGAATCTATGGAGAAAAGAAAAGCTAGAATCTTGGGGCAGAGTACAAGAGAAAAGAGAGCTACAACAGACGGAGACTTCCCAAGAACAACAAAGGGTACTACGTATCCAAAATAGCACCCGTCATGGCATACATGTGAGGAAACTGAGGCAGAAGCACCAGAAAGCACTAGAATGAACAGTCAGCAGGATTCACACAGAGCTAGGAATAGTCTTTTTCTTATCAGCCAGAGGTTGTGAAACATTTAGGAAGTGAGGCCCAGCCGGTGGAAGTAGGTCACTAGGGATGGGTCTCTGAAGGTTATACCAGACTTTCAGTTGCTGCAAGTTCTCCCTGATCCTGGTCTGCCATGATGTAAATAGCTCTCCTCTACCACACACATTCCCACCTCCTGCTATACCACATCTTCTCCACTAATGTGGACTAATACTCTGTAACTGTGATCAAAATAAACCTTTCTTCCTTAAGTTGTTTTTGCCAGGTATTATGGACACAGCTATGCAAAAGTAACCAAGACACATACCCGAGAAAAAAAGCTCAAGTGTATTTGCAAAGATATAAATATATCCAAAACCAACAACGTAAGGACATGCAGCCGTAGCCCTGTGGCATCTGATCCTGTCAGATCTCAGAAGCTAAGCAGGGTCAGGCCTGGTTAGTACCTGGATGGGAAACCACCTGGGAACACCAGATACTGTAGGCTTGGGAGAAGGACCTGGCAACCCCCTCCCAAAAATCAATCTGCCATTGAAAACCCTATGCACAGCAGAGAAGCACTCACAATAGTGTTTCCCCTGTTGTACAGAGGGTCGCTATGAGTCGGATACTGACTCCACGGCACCTAACAACAACAACGTAAAATATACATCATCTGCTATCAAAAATGAGAAAGATTAATGGCACTGACCTAGAACTAATATGCTTAATAGAATTAGTAGATATAGATATTTAAACAGCTATCATAACTATATTTCATATGTTCAAAAATTTAGAGGACAGACTGAACTTTTTTAAAAGTTCACATAGGGAAGATATAGAAAACTCAAGTTGAAATTCTAAAAATGAAATATACCTGCAATGAAAACTTGATTCAATGAGATTAGGCAATAGAGAAAAATATTGGCGATGTTGAAGATATTGTAATAGAAACTATCCGAAATGTAACAGGAAAAAAAAATAAAGATTTAAAAAAAGAAAAAAGGAAAGAACAGAGCATCAGTGAGTTATGGAACAACTTCAGGAGGCCTAGTATATGCAAGATGGGAGTCCCTGAAGAAATGGACAAAGAAAGAGTCAAAAGAAATATTAAAAGACATGTGAGTCAAAATTTTCCTAAATTTGATGAAAATTATAGACACAAAAAGATATTATGCACAAAATAAATAAATAAATAAGAATGACTACAACTTTCTAATCTGAATAATGCAAGCAAGGAAAAAGTAAAGACAGCAAGATCTCTGACGTACAGAAAACAAGTAATTCTATATCCAGAACTCTTTACCTAACAAAAAGAACCTTTCAAAAATCAATGTGAAATAATTTGTCATACATTTTTAAAAATGCTTTAAAAAATGCTTTAAAAAATGCACTACAAGAAGCAGGAAGAAAACTGATACCACATGGAAATTTAGATTTATAAAATGAAATGAAGAGTATAATAGTAACTATGTGGGTAAATATAAAGACTTCCTAAAAGTTATTTGAATGTCTTAAAAAGACATTCAAAAGTAATTGACTGCTTTAAACTTAGTAACTATGTATTGTGAAGTTTAAACATATGGAGAAATAAAAAGTGCAAGAACAGAAGCACAAAGAATGACAGGAAAGAATGGGAAATACACTGATGTACATTTCTTGTATGTGAAGTCTGACTCTGATAAAGAAACAACTAAAATAGTGTCAAAATGAGAAAAATTTGCATATTTATCTTTTGGGTAAGGCAGGAAAAAAAGAGAAAAGGGAACAATAATATATGTAACAAACAGAAAAAAATAGCAAGGTGGTGATTTGAAATCAATAATTAAATATGGTATATATACCCCAGTTGCCTGCAGCCATAGCACTATGGCATCTGATCCTTTCAGATCTTGGAAGCTAAGCAGGGTCAGGCCTGGTTAGTACGTGGATGGGAGACTGTCTGGGAACACCAGGTGCTATAGGCTTGGGAGATGGACCTGACAACCCACTCCCAAAAAACACTCAGCCATTAAAAACTCTATGAATAGCAGATAAGCCCTGATAATAGTGTTTCACTTGTCGTACATAAGGTTGATATGAGTTGGACACTAAGTCGATGGCACATAACGACAACAACATACCCCAATTTAAAACAGCAATTGTCAAGCTTTAATTTATTTAGGATAATTGCTGCCTAGAAGAAACCCACTTTAAATATAAGGACACAAACTGGTCAAAAGGAAAAGGAGGAGAAACACATACCATACCACAGCAATGAAAAGCAAGTCAAAACAACTATATCAACATCAAAGTAAGTAGGTTTTAGAGAAAAATATTACCAGGAACAATGACTAAATAGATTTCAGAGCAAAGAATATTACCAGAAGTTGTCAAATAATGCAAGGAATGATTCACCAAAACAACCAAACAATCCAATTTATGTACCTAATAAGAGTGTCATAATACATAAAGCAAAGTCTGATAAAACTGTAAGGAGAAATGCATAAATCAACAATCATGCTCTCAATAATTGGTAGAGATAGAAAGAGAAGACAGAAAATCAGCAAGGGTATAAAATGTAATAGCAGTCAATCAACTTGACCTAGTTGACAGGTTAAAAAGGACTCAGCCCTCCCAGAGCAGAATACACATTCTTATCAAATGCACACAGAACATTTACCAAGACAGACTACAGACTGAGCCATAAAATAACTCTCAAAAAAAAAAAAAAAATTCAAGTCATACAAAGGATGTTGTTACTATAACAGAATTAGATTATAAATCAATAATAGAAAAATATATAGATCTTCAAATATCTAGAAACTAACACACTTCTAGATAACTTCTAAATAATTATTAAGGTATTTAGCTGAATAAAAAGGAAAACACAGCATAAATTGTGGGATGCAAATGAAGCCACACCTAGAAATTTATACCATCAAATGCCAACATTAGAAAAAAGTCTCACATAAATAACTTTAGCTTCCACTTAAGAAACTAGAAAAAGCAAAAGGAACCCAAAGTAAGTAGAAGAAAAGAAATAACTTCAGAGCAAAAATCAAGTTAAAAGGAGAATGAAAAGCTATAGAAAAAATAAGTGAAGCCAAAAGATAGTTCTTTGAGAAGATCAACAAAATTAATACATTTCTGGCCATAATGATCTGGAAAATAAAAAATGTAAATCACCAATATTAGGAATGAGGAAGTAAAAACACAATAGACTCTACAGACATTGAAATGACAGTAGGGAAATATCATGGGCAATATCATGTTAATAAACTTAAAAAATTACATAGGGATGTATGTAGCTCAGTGGTAGAGTCCTTGCCTAGTTTGCAAGAGGCCCTGGGTTCAATTCCTAATATGAAAAAATAAATAAATAAACAAACTTGACAAATTAGATAGTATGTACAAACCCCTTGAGATATACACACTTTCAAACTTCACTCAAGAAACAGAAAGGAGTAACATCAACAAAGTAGCATAATAGGAGTTTCCTCCCATCTTCTCCCTACAGCACACTGATTTTGACAACCACACATGGATAAGAGTACCTTTGTTGGAGTCCAGCAGTCCAGCAGAGAATGTCCAGCACACAATTTGAGAAAAAAGAAATACACGAATAAGTACATTGCAGAAGGTAAGAAAAATTTTCCTCCTTCCCCCAAAGCAGCAGAGCTCAGTGCCAAGAGAGAACCCCTCAGCCTGTGATTCTTCCTATAGGGAAAGTAAAAGCACTATGAGTGAGCACAAGACTTCTCCAGATGTGCAGAATGCTACGCAAGACATCTATTCTTTCCGACCCCACAAATAATACTGAGGATCAGACAGCTGAGAGACAGGGAAAAAGGAAGAGAGGAAAGGATTCATAGGCCTAGAAATGCAACAAAGGGCTTTATACCATACTAACCACTCTTACAAACTATCAGGAGGCCTCCCCATAAACTACTGGGGATGTCTCAGCTGCAGACCCCTACAAGTGGCCCACAGATGCTGTTAACAGTCTGCACATCTCAGTCTCCATGGACAGTCAGCATGAGCCTTTGTAGACAGTTCACAAGCAGAGTCAGCTGGCTCAATTCTGCAGGATTGGGAGAAGGCTCACAAATTTGAGTACTTCAGGACAATGTTCTAGAGAAAACAAACAGAAGGGTCTCAGCACCCAGATTTGCTTTACAGGAATTAATAGAAAGCATACAATCTCTCTGTCTCCCTCTCCCTCTCCCCCCCCCCTCACACACACACACACACCACACGCGCGCGCGCACACACACACACGGAACAAAAAGAGTGGAGTAGGCACATCCACACAAAATATCTGAGAGTCTCAGAATCCCTAGCCCAGCTGATTGGTGAAGATGTCTGTTTACCAAAACTAGTTAATAAAGTCTAAACAAGATGATTGCTTCTTCATGTGTGAAGACAATATAAGACTTTAAGAAACACACACACACACACACACACACACACACACACACACACACACAGAGTCTGAACAAAATAGTGAATGTTTAAATTTTTTTTAAATTATTATAGTAAAAGACATATTGCCATTAACCCCCCTCAAAATACTAGTAAGAGCAATAAAAAGTATGAAGAGTAGTGAAAAGAATGAAAGGGAAAGAAGGAAGCTTTCAGGAATTAGGGGATACCATCAAGATAAATTACATGTAGTAGGTGGGGGAGTGGGTATGTATAATGGGTGTTTCAGGAGAATAAAATGGGGAGAGAATGCTACTTTAAATAAATTATGACTGAAGGCTCCCCAGATCTTGGAAATAATATGGACATTCAGGTCCATGAGCTCAAAGATCCATGAACATCTCATATATATTCAACCTAAGAAGACTTTTAGACATATAATCACATTGTCAAAAATGTAAAACAAAGAGAAATTTTTCAAACTAGCAAAGAAAAGAGACTTTTCACATACAAAGGAACCTCCACTAGAATACTAGTGGATTTCTCAGCAGATAACTTTGCAGGTCAGGAAACAGCAGAATGGTATGTTTAAAGTGCTAAAAAATAAAAAATTCCAGCAAAAAATATGCAGCAAATCTGACCTTTAGAAACAAAGGAGAAATAAAGACTTTATCTAGACAAACAAAAGCTGAGAAACTTTATCACCACCAGACGTGCCTTATAAGAGAAGCTAAGCAAAATTCTTCAACTTAAAATGAAAAGATGCTAACTAGTAACATAAAAACATATCAAAGTTAAAACTCACTGGTAAAGGTAAATATATAGACAAATTCAGAATATTGTAATACTGTAATAGTGTCCTATAAATCATTTTTAACTTAACAGTTATTAAAAACAAAATATTTAAGAAAACTACAACTGCAATAATTTACTATTAAACACAAGATAGATTAAAAAACTATTTTGCGATACAAAAAATTGAGAGAGGAATGAAAGCATAGTTTTCATTTGTGATTGAAGGTGATAGCTGGAAATACAGTTATTAGAAGTTCTATAGAAGATCCATGAAAACCAAAAGGTCAAAACCTATAGTAGATACACAAAAAAGAAAGAGAAATCAAACATACCATTACAGAAAAATTATCAAAACACAAAAAACAGTAAGAGAGGAAGAAACAAAAGAACCTCAAACCAGTCAGAAAACAATTATGCAAATGGCACTAGTAAGTCCTTACCAATCAATAATTACTTTAAATGTAAATGAACAAAAATCTCAAATCAAAAGATACACAATAGCTGAATAGATTTTAAAAAAAATAAGACCCAATTATATGCTCCCTATAACAGATCTACTTCATCTTCAAGGGCACAGAGGTTGGAAGTGAAGAGATGGAAAGATATTCCATGCAATGGAAACTAAAAATGAGTGGTACTGGCTATCCTTATATCAGACAACAGACTTCAAGTAACAAGGTATAGGAAGGACATTAGATAATGGTAAAGGGGAAAATTCAAGTGCATGTATTATATTTAAATATAAACACACTAAACATCAAGAATAACTAAATATTTAAGCAAATATTAACAAATATAAAGGGGAAATTAGAAAGAAAAACAAGGAACCAAGGACTTGAACTACATCTAAACAAAATGGACACATACAGAACATATGCAGACATGTAACAGACATACATAAAATAGGCACGGGCAGAACACTCTATTTGATAACAGAAGTAGACACAATCTCATTAAGTATACATGGGATATTGTCCAAGATAGATAATATTATAGGCAACAAATGATGATTAATAATTTTAAGAAAATGGAAACCATTTTCAAGTATCTTTCCAAAGATGATGATATGGAACTAGAAATCAGTAACAGGAAGAATACTGGAAAATTAAAAAGTATGTTGAAATTAAACAAACCCCTGAAAGCCAATGGGTCAAAGATGAAATCAAAAGGAAAATCAAAAACTATCTTGAAACAAAAATGATAATACAACATACAAAACCTGATAGGATATAGCAAAAGCAGCACTAAGAGGGAAGCTTATCTGACAAAAGTCTGATTAAGAAAAAAAAAAAATCTAGCCAGGTATGATGGTGCATGCCTGTGATCCCAGCCAACTCAGGTGACAGAGGCAGGAAAATTCCAAGTTCAAGGCCAGAGGCAGCCTGTGTAAGTTAGTAAGAGAGGAAAGTAGCAATCCACTCCCAAAGCAACCACAAAACAATCAGCCACTGAAAACACTATGAGGGTCACTATGACTCAGACATGACTTGATGCCACCTAACAACAACATCATCTCAAAATTAACAATAAAGTAAAAAATGAGCTAGGGGGTGTCACTCAGTGGCAGAGTGCTTGCAAAGCATGAATGAGACCCTGGCTTCAACCCCTGAATACTATCAAAAAAAAAAAAAAAAGATAAAACAAAATAAAAACCAAAACAAAGCAAAATAACATAAATAAAAATAGAGTTTGGACCAATCCTTCTCAAATTCTTCCCAAAATAATTAGAGAAGGAAAAACTTCCAATCACATTATACAAGGACCCTTTTGGTACCCTGATACCAAAGCCAGGAAAGGAAAATTACAGGCCAAAATCCATAATAAACATGGATGCAAAAATGTTCAATAAAATACTAACAATCCAAATTTATCAGCACATTTAAAAGTTTGTTCATCATTATCAAGTGGGTAATCATTCTTACAATGTGAGAATTCTTCAACAAATGCAAATGAATATATCACATTAACAGACAATTAATAAAAATCTTAGGATCATATCAGTAGACGTTGCAAAAGCATATGGCAAAATCAACATATTTTCATAATAAAAACCCTCAACTAATGAGACATAGAAGGAATGGACCTCAAAGTAATAAAGGTCATGTTATGACAAGCCCACAGCCAACATTATGGTTAATTTGTTAATGGTATAAACACACACACACACACACACACACACACACCTGAAAGCTTTTCCTTTAAGGTGAGGAATAAAGATGCCTACTCTTGCCACTTCTATTCAACATAGTACTTACTGGAAGTCTTAGCCAGAGGAAATACTCAAGAAAAATAAATGAAAGACATCTACATTGGAAAGAAAGGAGAAAAATCCTCTATTTTCACATGACATCATGTTATATCCCCTAAAGACTCTACTAAAAAACTGTTATAACTAATAAATTCAGTAAAGTTGCAAGAATCCAAAATCAACATTAAAAAATCAGTTGTTTCTATTCACTAGCAATGAACTATCCTAAAAAGATATTTAAAAAAAAAAAAATCCCAACTACAATAGCATCAAAAAGAATAAAATACTTAGCAATAAATTTAACCAAGGAGGTGAAAGCCCTGCATACTGAAAACCATAAAACTTTGATAAAATAACTTGAAGATGACACAAATAAATGGAAAGACATCCCATGTTTATGGATTAGTACAAATAATATTGCTAAAATGCTTGCACTACTGAAAGAAATATGCAGATTTAATGTAATCTCCGTCAAAATACCAACTACATTTTCCACAAAGATAGAAAAGACAATTCTAAAACTCATATGCAGCCACAAAAGGGTCAAAATAGCTAACATAATCTTAAGTAAAATGAACAAAGCTGGAGGCATCTCATGTCCTGATTTCAAAGTATATCACAAAGCCATAAAAAACAAAATAGTATAATAGCATAAAGACAGACACACAGACCAATGGAACAGAGTCCAGGGTCAACAAAGTCACAAAAAAAATCACAATGGAGAATACATAGTTCCTTCAAAAACTAGTGTTGGGAAAACTGGATATCCATATGAAAAAGCATGAAGTTAAATCTCAAAATGTATGAAAGAAGTAAATGCAAGACCTGAAACTGTAATACTCCTAGAAGAAAACATAGGCGAAAAGCTCCTTGACGTTGGCCTTGGCAATGATGCAATGATTTTTTGGATAAGATACCAAAAGCATAGGTAATAAAAGTAAAAATAAACAAATAGAACTATATCAAATTTAAAAGTTTCTGCACAGTAAAAGAAACAATGAACATAATGAAAAGGCAACTACAACATAGGAGAAAGTATTTGCTAGCCACATATTCGATGAGGGGTTAAAATCCAAAATATATAAGGAACTCATGCACCTAAAAAAAAAATAGAAGAAACAAAAAAGAAAACAAAAACAAAAAAGAAAGAAAAGGAAAAAAAAAAGAAAAGAAGAGAAAAGGAAAGGAAAAAGAAAGAATAATTAGGCAAAGGGCCTGAATAGACACTTTTCTAAAAAAGACATAAGAAATGCCCAATGGATATAGGTAAAGGTGCTCACCATCACTGCTTATCAGGGGAGTACAAATCAAAACTACAATGAGATAGCACCACTTCAATTACCAAATAGTCAAAAGGTAATAAACCTTGATGAGGATGTGGTGAAAACAGAATCCTGTACACTGTTGGTAGAAAGACAAATTCACACATCTACTTTAGAAAACATTACAGAGGTTCCTCAAAAAATTAAAAATAGAACTACCATATGATCTAGCAATCTTACTTCTGAATATGTATCCAAAAGAAATATAACCACAATCTTGAGATAGGTGCACACTCCTATTGACTGCAGTATTATTCACAACAGCAAAAATATGAAAACAACTTTAATGCCCACAGATGGATGAATGGGTAAAGAAAATGTGGTATATATACAACAGAGTATTCTTCACCTTTTAAAAAGGAAATATTGTCATGTGCAACAAGATGGATGAACCTGGAAGACACTATGCTAAGTGAAATAAGCCAAACACGAAACAACAAACATAGGCAGCCCTCCACATCTGGAGATTCAACCAGCACATATCAATAATATTATGGGAAAAAAACAACATCTGTACTGAACATCTACAGACCTTTTATCCTGTCATTTTCTCTAAACAATACTGTGTATTTCAACAGTACTGTTGAAAGGGTAAAGTTTAGATTCAAGAATATACAGCATTTATATAGCATTTACATTGTATCAGGCTTTATAAGTAGAGATGATTTAAAGTATCTAGATGGATTTGCACACATTATACCCAATACAATGCCTCTTCACATAAGTGATTTGCGCATCCACATGTTTTTAGTACCTGCAGGGGATTTCTTTCAGGCCCTGCAGATATGAACAGGCAATGGAAATGCATGCTATCAGTTCTATGTGTAATCTAGAAAAGTCCAACTCATTAAAACCGAAGAGATCAATGGAACAAAATTAAGCATATAAAAATTGGCACACACACATATATACACACAGCAAATTGATATTTTAACACAAGTATAAGGCAATTCAATGGAAATAGGATGAGCTTTTCAACAAATTGTGATGGCATGATCAAATATACATTTACAAAAAACTTCACCCCATATTTCATGCCATACATAAAAGTTCACTTAAAATGAATCTTGGATTTAACATAAAAGACAAAATAATAACTTTTTTTAAACAAATAGGAGAATATACTTGAGACCACAGGTTAGGTAAAGATTTATTATATACAACACCAAAAGCATGATCTATAAAAAAATCTAACAGATAAAACTGACTTCACCAAAATTACAAACTGATCAATTAAACCTCATACAAATTAAGATAGGGCTGGGATTTAGCTCAGTTGGTAGAGCGCTGCGCTGCAGTCTCTGAGGTCCCGGGTTCAACTCCCAGCACCGCAAAAATGGGAGAAGGACCTGGCAATCCACTCCCAAGGCAATCCCAAAACAGCCAGCCATTGAAAACCCTATGAGGGTCGCTATGAATCGGATACCGACTCCACGGCACCTAACAACAACAACAACAACAACAACAAATTAAGAACTCTGCTTTCAAAACACAGGATAATGAAAACATAAGCACCAAAATGGGAGAAAATATTTGCAAATCATATTCACAATAAAGAACTTACAATGAGAACACACAAAGACCTATCAAAATTCAATAAAAAGAAAACACTCACTTCTTTAATGGACAAAAGGTTTAATGCACATTTTATCCAAGAAGATATAAAGAGAAGGATTACCAAGGAACACAAGAAACCTTGCAGAATATTAGATATATTGTTTATCTGGATTGTGATGGTTTCCTAGATAAATATCTGTGACAAATCTTCTCAAATAAAACACTTGAAATATGCAGTTAATCATAAATACACTATTCCTCGATAAAGTTGCTGTAAAGTATCCCAGTTGAGAATGTGTTCTCTCTTCTTTTTTCTTTTAAATTATATAGTTTATTTTTTGAAGTTAATGAATAAAACTTACTGTCATTCCCCACCCTCTCCCAATCCTCAATTCTCCTCCCAATCTTTGGCTCTTGGACAATCATGATTAAGATAATAATATTAACCCACAAAATGGTCTCTTTTCTTAATGGAACTTTTATTGCTTCTTCGTCCTGTACTTTGTCAGTAATTAATTCCTAATCATTCTAATTTCCTAATCTCTCTCATTCTTCTAATTATTACCCTAATCCACCTCTCACCTTATGACTCCAGTCTCTGCCACTCCAATTCATTCTCTACCCTACGGCCAAAATTAACTTCCTACACACAAATTTGCCCTGAAGATGTATTTCAAACTCCCTCAAGGTGACTCACCATTTCCTTCCAGATCTGGCCCTTTCTTCCTCCTCAGCCTATGTGGTGATTCTCAAACTCACCCTCTCCTACTCAGCCATACTAATCAACCAGGTGCTATATTGGATGAAAGCTCAAAAGCAGAGAAGAGTCTTATACATCTTTACCTCCCCAGATCATACCAAGTGCTGGGCCCCAGAGCTTGTGCCACAAGATGAGTGAACAAATGAATGAAGAATTGATTTGGATGTCTTCCTCTGACTCCATCTGAGTTGACCCTCGGTTCATCTATCCTAAAAAGGTGGATAGGAGTACATTCGAGGATATAGTACATTCTAGGAAAATAATCACTTCAAATCCCCATGGGGAGGTCTGGTTCCGGCTGGGAGGTTGAGAGCAGGCTTCATTTCCTCAAGTTGTTTTACAAACTGGCTGATAATTGACTGTGGTATGAACTAAGTAAAAGGTTAGGGAAACGGAACAAAATTCCAGAAAAGACAAGACCCACAGCAAAAAAATTAACACAGCCTGTAAGAAGCCTCACTGTCCCCGGAAATTTCTTACCTTTATTAACAACAACACAAAGTGTTCCACCCTCTAGGTTATTCCCTTCTCCTAAAACACGTTTTGACTTCCAAATCCAGACAGGGAGGCTCTCAATTTCCCTCCCTATCAACATCAGTCTCCAAGTTCTGCTCACCTCTTTCTTCATCCCCCCATCATCCTCAACAACAGCCCTCTTGGCCTCCCACTAAGGCAGTCCTCCACAGCCAGCCCCTCCTAGAGGTAGGCCAGTGGCTATTAGGTCAAGAGCCAAGTGTGAGGACCTCATTAACACAAGACTCCCAGAGGACAAAGCAGCAGTCATCTGGCTGGAAGACTCGGCTAGCAACTTAAAAAGGAAAACATCATGACATACGCTTGGTGGGTCATAGATAGGAAAAAGAAAAGCAAGCAAAAACAAAGCAAAATCTACCATTTAAATCCAGACGAACTAAGAGAAGACCTTATTCCTTCCTTCTCCTTGATTTGCAATTCAAAAGCATAATCACAAGGACCCTTGTGAACTCATATTTTAAAACTAATCTAAAGATGATCACTCTTCCAAATGTTTATCACAGCAGACTCTTTAATTTACGAACAAAATTCGTTTTAAGACTCAAGAAATGCTTTAATGGAAAAAAGCCAATAATTAGGGAAATTCACCATGGTGCATCCTGTCAATCCTTAAACAGAAGAAAATTAATAAAAATGGGAAGCTCTCCCTAGGCCATTCCTACCCAAGTGATCTGTAAGCAAACAGCTTTATCCCATCTAAACTAAATTGCATCTCAATTACCAGAAACTGCTGGAAGCTCTAAAACTACAAGCAAGCGCTGGCCTTAAAATGTCTTTAGGTAGCCAGACTTGAATCAGAAAATCCTAAAAATGACGGGGGAAGTGTCCCAAATTTGGGATTGGGCAAGAAAGAGAGGAACTGAATATAGTTAATAATGGACAGTGGTCAGAGAGGAAGGACCTGCAGTTCCAGACATCTCCAGGACAGCCTTGAGTATGTAGTAAAGGCCGACCCTACCGCTGAGTGGCCAGACGCCTCACCCACGGGAGGACACAAGGGGCTCGATGTCTTGAAAGCCAATGGCCTGGCTGGTGAGGTGGAAGAGGCAAATACCGCGGGTACTGTGTGCATAGGACAGCACCCGCCCGCTGCGCTAACAGGTGGGAGAACGTTCCTCCGGGACGTGAGGCTGAGCGCCTACACGCCAGCAAAAGCCCCTGGAGCCCACGTGGGACTGGGAGGAGGCTCACTTACTTGTCCAATCTGAAATTACATTCTAGCTAACAGGGCCTGCACGTTGCGCGCCGAGCCGCACTGCACCAGGCAAGGCAGTCCCGCGCAGGCTGCAGCCCCGCCCCGGCTTAGCCCCGACCCCGTCCGCTGTGGCTCCTGTAAGAAGCGCCCCTATTGGCCCTTTAAACAGGGCCCGTGATTGGCCAGCACCTGCCGGCTCCGCCTTCTGGCAGGGTGCTCTTGCAGCGTGGTACAGACCGCAGCCCGGTTCTGGCTACTCCGGGTCCAGACTGTCATTTCAGGCGCCGGGAGGCTCTGTGTCTGCTCCGGCCATGAGTCGCGCCTCTGGGATCTCATCTCCAAAAACGCACCCAGATAAACCCTTTGCATCTTTAGGATGGAAGGATGGATGTTTCAGATGTGTTTCTGTGACTTCGCTCCTCGACCATTTATTGAGCAGGAAGACTGTTGGAGGTTAATGTAAATAAGAATAAAAATTCCTGAATCCCTCCAATTCCTGAATGTTTACTTTGTGCCAAGCGTTCCTAATGCTTCACAGGGATTTGATTATCTAATACTGTAACCAACCCTCTGAGGTAGGGATGACATTCTGTAAATCTACAAGATAGATGGAAATTTGCAGTCTGATGGGTACTGAACAAACCGACCTCATTTAATACTCTCATGCCTTACCTTACCAATCAGGTACTTGTTCTTGATCCCTATTTTATAGAGGCGGAGAATCCAAAACGTTTTTGGGTTTTTGTGGGACACAATCAAAAGAGTCCAAATTGAGTACCAGTCTGACCTATTTCTATTAACAAACTATGTTCCCAAACTGGGGGAACTTACAACTTGGGAAGATAGTTTATTAGTCCCGCGTCCAAAAGCTTTGTTATTCTAGAAAGGGAAACTGAGGCTGGGGAAAGGGAATGGCTTTCCAAGAACACACCAGTTGTTAGACAGGTAAGAAAAACAATTTCAGGGGCTGTAAATGTAGCTCAGTGAAAGAGTGCTTGCCTAGCATGCAGAAGGCCCTGGGTTCCATCACCGGTACCACAAAGAAAAAGGAAAGAAGGAAGAAAAAACAACCCAATGATTTCATTGAATAGGTTTTATATGTCATGTGTTAATATTGTCTGCCAACTGTACAACACACAGGTGCTGCCTCCTCCTCTTCCTCCTCCTTTTCCTCCTTCTCCTCCTCCTTTTTCTACTTGTATACTGGAGGTTGAACCCAGGGCTTCACACATGCTAGGCAAGTGCTCTAAGACTAAACTGCACCCTCAGTCTCTTTTTTTTTTTTATTTATTTTTATCTTGAGACAGGGTCTTGCTAAATTGTGCAGGCTCCTCTAGCCTTGAAGTTATCATCTTCCTGACTCAGCCTCCCTAGTTGCTGTGATTACAGGCTCATGCCACCATGCCCAGCTAAGAGGTGCTCTTAATATTGATTTAACAGGGAAAGACCCCTGTTCAGTGAGGCTGTGGCCATGCAATTAGCCCACTATCTTTGTGCTACATCCCTGCTAGAAATCTTGAAGTCATTTTCTTTCTTCTATACCATTATTGTTCACCTTCATTTCCAACAACTATCCAAAGAACTAGCTGTAGACTCTAGAATCTTACTTAGCACCATATGAATTAAGTATAGAATAGAAATAATAATACCTGCTTATCTTACCTTCCCAGAGCATTGTGAAGAGCAAACAAGCTAACAGATATAAAAATGAACTAATAGATATAAAAATGCTTTGCAAAGTGTTAGGTTGCTGAATATACATAAAATATTGCTTCCAGATCTTCCTAGGTGTACCCTAGGAATGGATTAAATAGAATGTACTGGTTGCCTCCTGAACTATAGCAGAGGATCTCATCTTGGCTAGACTTGAATTAGGGTGAATTAGGTGAGTCTATATATGGTTCTGTTGCTAGGCTTTTATGTATTCCATTTTTTATTTGTTTCCTCTTATTATCATACTACCAATAGCAACAATAGCATAGGAGCTGGAGTTGCAGAAGCCATTTGGGGCCATGAAAGTACCTCAGGAGTAAAAGTCACAAATGGCAAATCAACAAGGTAAAAACACTTGTGTCCCTAACACCATGCAGCACCAAACCAAACCAACACATAAGTGCCCATTCCAGGCTTCTACATGAAAGAAACAAACTGTTGTCTTGTGTAAAACACTTCTTTTCATGTTTTCAGTTATATGGAAACAAACCTGATGAACTGATTTAGATTCCTTACTTCTTAGAATTCTTGCAGCAGTCATATTAAATGATATGCACAGAAACAGGCCCAGATGGTACAAATAACTTATTCAAGGTCATCCAGCCAAGTAGCCAAAGTGAGATTCTGACTTGAGTTTGAGGCCATTTCTCATTTTTCTTTTCAATTATGATAGGCTTCTGATTATGAATGAATAAATTATTTTCCATTTGCTTCCATTCTATTCATTTATTCCAGGTGGTGGCAAACTTTTCTCTGTGAAGAACTAGGTAATAAATATTTTGGACTTTGTATACCATAAAGTTCCAGTTGCAACTATTCAAGTCTTGGTTGTAGTGTAAAAGTAGCCATAGACAATGGTAAGCAATTGAGTATGACTATATTTCAATGAAACTTTCTTTACAAATGCAGGCAATGGAGTGATGTGGCTGTAGGCCTTAGTGTGCCAACCCTGATTTATTCTCTTCTAGTGTTCCATTACAAATAATTCATTGGAAATATTACAGGAGCTAAGAGATTGTAACATTACAGGCACATTCACAGTGTTGTCCAACACAAAGCAAGTGGTTCATAAGAAAGATCTCTAAACTGGAGCCAGGAGTGGTGGTGCATGCTTGTAATCCCAGTGACTCAGGAGGTGAAGGCAGAAGGATCACATGTTCAAGGCCAGAGGAAGCCTAATTAACTTAGTGAGACTCTGTCTCAATTTAAAAATTTTAAAAAAGGGGGCTGGGAGTGCAGCTCAGTATCAGAGCTTTTGCAATGTATGCATGAGGCTCTAGGTTGAGCCCACTGGTACTGAAGGAAGGAAGGAAGGAAGGAAGGAAGGAAGGAAGGAAGGAACAAAGAAAGAAACAAAGAAAGAAAAGAAAAGAAAAAAGAGAGAGAAAGAGAAAGAAAGAATCTCTAAACTGAGAAGACCTGGGCTGTGAGTTCATATCTGCCACTGCTATTTGAATGTATCTGCCAAAAAGCATGTTTGGAAACTTAATCTCTAATACAACAGTTCTGAGAGGTAGGGTCTAAAGAGAGATGATTAGGCCATGAGGGCTCTGCCTGCGTGAATGGATTAGTTCTATAATCTCAGGAGTAGGTTTGTTATAAAAAGGCAATAGTCCATCCCACGCCACCCCCCCACCTCCCTCCATCTCTCCCCTTCCACTATGGGATGATGCAGCAAGAAGCCCTTGGCAGATGTCAGTACCTTTATGTAAGACTTCCCAGCTTTCAAAATAGCACAAAATAAATTTCTTTTCCTTATAAACTACCCTATTTCCAGTATTCTGTTACAGCAGCACAAAGTGGACTAAGATAACCACCAAACCAGATCAAGATCCTGGACCACTCTCAGTAGCCTTGGTCTCTCTCTATATATAATGTTGTTGTTGGTGTTGTTGGTGTTGTTGGTGTTGTTAGGTGCTGTTGAATCAAGTCTGACTCATAGCAACCCTATACAGGGTTTTCAATGGCTGATTGTTTTGGAATTGTTTTGGGAGTGGGTTGCCAGGTCCTTCTCCTGTTTTTAACTGTGCTGGGGATCTAACTGAAGCCTCAGAGCACAAAGAGAAGCACTCTACCAACTAAGCTAAACCCCAGCCCATATATATAATGGAAACAGATAATAATGCAAACATTATCCATATTTCCCTGATTTCCATGACAGCAGAGACATTAAGAAGAAATTATATATGGAATCATATTTTGAAAAGCTATAAATTTTACCTAACCATACACATTGCTTCATTGAAGGTGAGGCCATATATACTTCTCTGTACACTCCAGTTGCCTATACTTATGTCATGACAGAAAGTAGCAAATGCCTGGTAAATAGTAGTTCATCTCTTTATCTATCTCTTTTCCTCTTCCCCAACTCTATTTAAAGGAGTATTGCGTTTGTTGCATTTAATTAATTAAAAGACTTGATTATTGGAAAGTCTAGACATCACTCAGGATCATTGATGGGCAACTTGGGGATCATGCCACGTTATTTAGCAGTAAGCACACGATAGGTCACACCAGTGACACAGCATGTCAGAATTAAGCAAGACAGAAAGAGTTGGGTTGTGAAACCCTGGAACCAGCTGACCTGAAATTTGTGTAATTTCCTTCCTGCCTGCTTAGAGATGGTTCTGTATAGCTCTGGGAAGCAAAGAGGAGACCTAGTGCTCTCTCTAGTAACCTCTGGGGACCTTGTGATTCTCTAAATGCATTGTCTGAAGCCTTCTCCTGGATCAGCAAACTGCCCCTGAGCAGAGAAGAGACATTTTCCCTGAGATTCTTAAAGTCATGGCAGAAAAAGAGATACTATCATTCATTTATTCATAATTCATTTATTCATTCATACATTGATGTTTTCATTCATTTAACAAAGACTTATTGAGTGCCTACTCTTCTTGGCAGTAGAGAGTGCTATGATCAATGCTGTCCCTGTCCTTGTGGAACTTACAGTCAGGAAACAAACATTAAAGAAATAAGCCCACAAACATATGAGTGACTCAAGTGCAAGCAGGTAGGAAAATAGGGTACTGTAAAAGAGGGAATCTGATTTAGATTGAGGCCTAATTTAGTTTGGTGATTGTATGGAGCTAGTCTGTTTAAATACATTGACTGTTGTCTCAACAGTCCTGTGACATGCCTATCATCACTACTGTACATATAAGGAAAGTGAAGATTAGAAAAATTAGGTGACTAGCCTAAGGCTGTGCTTCTAGTAAATCTACAGCAGACTGTACTCCACACAATACTCCACACTGCATGATCCAATCCCAGACATTAACAATTTTTGTATCTTTACTCACACCTTGCCTCCTTCCTCCAGCTTGCCTGCCTCCATTCTTCTCTTCCTGGATTCATATTTTATCATCAACATCTAGTTTAGGATCAAGTTGCTCTCTGAAGTTCTCCTTCTGTCTGGGGGCTCAATAAATCTCTTTTCTTCTAGACATCTGTAGCAATAATCAAATATTACTCACCTGGCACTGAACCTAGGATACTTTGTCAAGTTAATTTTCCTTTTTACATGCTTTGCCTGACACACTTACTTATAAGTCCTGTAGGTAACATGAGGCCATTCAAGCCAGGCAGGCCTAAGATCTCCCATAGCTACTACTTGTGTAATGGGTAAGCTGGAGTCATTTCTGAACCTACTTGAACCTTAGTTTTACCTTGGAGAAAAATAATACTTGTTTCTTGACATAATATCTTTAAACATTTTTCTCAGTGCCGAACAGACAGTAGGTGCTCAGTATGTCTTTATCTTTTACCCAATTCCATTTCCTACGTTGGAAACCTCTGGAGGGCAAGAACCCTGCTTTCTACTTAGTAATCTCAGCAACTAGCTGAGTGCTCAGCAATAGCAGGTGGTTGCTAAATGGCATATAATGTTACCTGCCTACTGGGTCCCTCATTACTACTCAGATTTATTTTCTCCCTCTTATTTTATTTCTTCCACAATTTAGATTCCTTTGAGCCTCCCTTAAACTTGATTCGCTAGGAGGAACAGGTACCATCACAAACACACTCTCTTTTCTAAATCTATACCATCCTATCAGGAAGAAAATAACTGAAATAGTTCATTGGAGTCTTAACAGATAATCAAAAAGGAAAAACCACTGAAAAGAAGGACCACTAAGACTTAGTGAATACTGAATACTTGGTAAATGCTAGGCTAGAGATGAATTCTATACTAAAAGCACAGATAAAGTACTTTGAGGCCCCCCTCAGCCATAGCATTCTGGCATCTGATCCCGCCTGATATCAGGAGCTAAGCAGAGTCGGCCTGGTTAGTCCTTGGATGGCAGATTGCCTTGGATTACCAGGTGCTGCAGGCTAGGGAGAAGGAACTACCAATCCACTCCCAAAAGAATATGCCATTGAAACCTCTATGAATAGCAGAGAAGCATCGACATGGTGCCAGGGATGGCACAGTGTCAGGGAGTATTTCGTTCTATTGTATGTAGGGTTGCTATGAGTCAGACCTGCCTCGATGGCACCTAACAACAACAACAGCTAATGGGAAGAAGAGGTAGGGAGTGTGAAAGGGAAGGAGAGGTTGCACTTACACTTGCTGAGCACTGCACTGTGGATTTTCATGTTCAAGATCTTAGTTATTCTTCCCAACTACTCACATGTGTGGGTAGGGATTGTTACTCAAGAAACAGGCTTACAAAGATTGAGCAACTTGCCCAAGGTCATCTATCACAAGACACTACAAGTCAAATTGCTGAAGAGGGAGTTTCTGCTAAGAAGCTGAGGTGGGCAGCTCATATTGAATGAATGTTAGCCCATATAATGGAAAGCATGGCTGGATGGCTGAAGAAAATCTAAGGAAAAGTGGCTTGGGAAGGCTCTAGCTGCTTGCCAGGGAAGGCTTCAGCCCTTGAAAGCTCTCTAAGCCAAAAAGACCCCTTTTGTTATCTCTGACCTTTGACATATAACCTGTATACATGCAGACATGACACCGCTCTGCTTACATACAGTCAGCAGAATATGCTAACATAAATAATAAATAACCCTTCTCTGACTCACAAAAAAGTATACTTTAACTCTTTCCGCTGACTCATAAGAATGGTTAATGTTATGACAAGAGCCTAGTAAAAAGAGCTTGAGACACTCACTCAGGGACCAGTGCACCCAAAGGCACTGGCCCCCACCTCAGTCTCTCTGACACTAACTCTTGGTGTGTAGAGTAATCCTTTCTGCGTCTGTTGACCCCATGGCTGCCAGGTAGTCACAAAACATCCTAATAATCTTACTGGCTTTGACTGACAGCACCAGTTTTTTCAGATTGATTTGAACTGCTTTCCCATTACCAGTTGCAAGTCCTCCCTCAGAACCATCTAAATTAGTCCCACATCAGCCATATCCTTCTCCCCTAATACCACCCAATCACTATCTCACAGCCCCTTGCCATGAGTCATTTCAATAAAAGTGCAAATGATGGGATGAGTCATGATAACAACATGCAACCCTAAACCCTAATGAAGCAGTGAGGAGACAGGTGGCAGAGGCGAGTCTGAGGCCATGACATGATGACAAGGCAGGACTCTAGCTTGGGCTTCTGAAAAGGGAGGTAGAAGAAAGCCTGCTGGAAATGCACACTCAAGGCCTTTGAAGCTGAGTTTAAAAATGAAGTCAGAGACCCCACACAGCCCACAAACTTCAGGCAACAGCCCTCTGCCATGAAATCCACTAGAGTCACATCCTTTCCAAAAGGTAGTTTTCCGACTAGGATCTATGGGAAAAGCACTACATGCACAGAAGAGACTGAGTGGATATCTGAGTCTTCCAAAATATCTCTCTTCCCTACCAAGTTGTTCTCTGCTCCAGACAGGGAGCTAGTGGAGCTGAAATTCACTTCTGACTCCTCTGGCCAAACCTTGTACCTATGAGGCTGCTCTGCCTCACTAAAGAGAGAAATTTTCTCTAATTCACACAAAGCACAGAACAGGATAGTGTAGCTTTGCCTTCTCCCTGACCCCAACAATATATAAGGAGACACACACACATAGAGCCACACATAAAGACATACATACTCACAGATGCATACATTCAAGCACAGGCACGTACATATATCTGCACCAACACAAACGTAGACACATATACATGCAGATATATTAGTCTGTTTTCTGTTACTATAACAAAATAACTGAGGCTGAGTACTTTATAAATCACTAGCTAGGTCACAACATAGCAGATAAACAGAAGAGGAAATGGCTGCATGTATATGGGGACAAGCACATGGGTGGCTTTGCTTTATAACAACCCACTTTCACAAGATCTTACTCCAAGAGACCAGCATTAATCCTTTCGAGGGCAACATACCAATGACCTAATCACCTCCCACACAGTACTGTTCTTTAAAGGCTCCACCACCTGTCAACATCACCACACTGAGGGCCAACCTTCTAGCACATGAATCTTTCAGGAACACACTCAAGCCATATCCATGCCATAGCAATAGAGTATATAGATGTACACACTCAAATTCATGCTTACTTACATACTGTACGCAAACACACACAAAAATACAAATTATGCCACAATATAACACATACCTACAGACACAGATACAAATATAATCACATAGATATATAGACACACTGACATATAAAACACATAAACACATGTATACCCAAACATACAATCACACACATACACCTACCTATTTACAGTCTCATACTCACTTATACAACTCACACATATAGAGACAAACACACTCATACATAGGCACACAAATACATAGACATAGAGACCATACAGATACATAACACACACACAGACTCACACATATACACAAACACATATACAGACATAACACTTACCAGAACAACTCTATTTTATCAATTTTACATGGCAAATCCTATTAAAATTTCACTTAACAAGTGTTCCACTACTAAAAGAGAAAGAGTAAGTTTGCTTCTTTCAAAGAGTGATTTTTCCACTCATTAATCAATCAAGTATTTGATTACAACAAATAGAAATAAGATGGAAAAACACTCAGACATGATAGTGACTAGTTTCTCCATGACCTGAGACTTATAGTTAGTTTCATTTTTAGTTTATATAATGATAAAAATTATGGTTCTTAACACTGTTATATAACATATAAGGTCAGAATTCCTGTTTGAGCATATATACTTACATATTTCTCTCTATCCCATTCTTCTTGACTTCCTAAAAACCCCTGGAGATATGGAGAATGACACAAGGACTTAGGAAGGGTTCATTATTAAGGACTATACTAGACAGGACTCTGGGTTACAAGAAACAAAAATATAACTCAAACTTGCTTAAAGAAGCAAATTACCAAGTGCTGTGGCCCATGCCTGTAATCCCAGTGACTTGAGAGGCTGAGGCAGGAGGATCTATGAGATCTGAGTTTGAGGGCAGAGGCATCAGTGCAACTTAGCAAGACTCTGACTCAAAATTAAAAAACAAATTAAGAAATGGGGCTGGATACACAGCTCAATGGTAGGGCACTTGCCTGCCATGTGCAAGGCCCTGGGGTTTAACCTTCAAGTATGAGAGTGGGAGGGAGGGAGGGAGGGAAAGAAGGGGGGTAGGAGAGAGAGCGAGAGAGAGAAAGGAAGGAAGGAAGGAAGGAAGGAAGGAAGGAAGGAAGGAAGGAAGGAAGGAAGGAAGGAAAGAAGAAAGGGAGGGAGGGAGGGAGGGAGGGAAATCATCCAACCAGCAGGCAATGAATTGGCTAATGTAATTGGGTAATTCTAAAGGAAAACGAACTTCAGGAAAGGGCATATCCTGCCTTCCAATTACATCTTCAAGGATGTTTGATTCTCCATTTTTCATCTTTGACTCCTGTGTTGACCTCATACTCAAGTAGGATCATTCCTTATAACAGAAAAATATAGCAAGCAATTGCTTTAGCATCACAATTTCCTTATAAATCTTTGTGAGAGGAGGATGATGGTATCTTCACACACAAATTTCTTGAGAAAATGCCAGGCAAGGCTCTGGATTGTCTTAGATTTGGTCAAGTGCCTAATCTTGTGGATAGGTAGGAAAAAGCTGAGTCTCACCTAAATGAGACAGACCAAATAGTAAGGGTGAGCAGATGATTCACCACATAGATGCTAGCCAAAAGGGGGAACATATATTTCCTTTTCTTCTACTCCCAGAAAATTTGGTGTGTATACTTATGAGTCATCTATAAATGAGGCTCCAGGCAGAAGGATAGGGCCCCCCACAAAATGTTCATACTCTTTTCCTCTAGTAGCCAACAGACCAGTGATAAAAATGGTGTGTAAGCAAATAGTACAAAACATAGAAAATAATAAACTATAAATAAAAGTTTTATAAAGTAAATTTTATTAAGACAAATTGTTGATGCAATGAATAGGCAAGCCAGAGTGGGAAGAAACATTCACAAAACAAATTTCTGAAAAAATTTAATCAAGAATATGTACAGAATATCTACAATTCAATAACAAAAGGATAAATATTATAGTTTTTAAAAATTGGCAAGAAGTTTGGATATTTCACAGAAGAAAATACATAAATAACCAATAAACCCATGAAAAGGTACTCAATATCATTAATTTTCAGGGAAATCTAAATTAAAACTACAACAAGATGGCACTACATAATGTCTGTTGCTGTTTTTAGGTGCCCTGGAGTTGGTATCCAACTCATAGCAATCCTGCGTACAACAGGCGAACCACTATTGTCAGTGCTTCTCTGCTGTTCATAGTGTTTTCAATGGCGGACTGATTTTTGGGAGTGGGTTGCCAGGTCTGTCTCCCAAGCCCAAAGCACATGATATTCCCAGGCAGTTCCCCATCCAAGTACTAACCAGGCCCGACCCTGCTTAGCTTCTGAGATCTGACAGTCTCGGATGCTGTAGGGCTATGACTGCAGGCACATAATGTCTAGAATGGCTAAAATTAGAGACTCACAACAACAAGTTTTTGAAGAATTTGGAGAAAGTGGACCTCAGGTATATTGCTATTGTGAACATAAAGTGGTATGGCCATTTTGAAAAATCAGCATCTACACTATGGCCCAACAATTCACTCCTAGGTATTTATCCAAGACCAAGACAATTGAAAGCAATCATTCACAAAGAGATTTTACATGAATGTTTATAGAAGCTTTATTCTTAATAGTTCCAAAATGGAAACAACCCAGATATCCATTAACACAAGAATAGATAATGAACTATAATATGTCCATATAATGGAATATTACTCATTCATAAAAAGAATGAAATACTGGTACTGAGATGGCACGAATGGATCTCAGAAAGTTTGTTGAGTAAAAGGAGTGGGGTATGAAAGAACACATACCATGTGACTGTGTTTTTGTAAAATTTTATAGTAACCCAATCAAAACTAATTTATGGTGGAAAAAAAATCACTGGGAATGGACTCAGAGGGTGGGGAGAGCCAAACTCTGAAGCAATATGAGGAAATTTCCTGGAACAATGGAAATGTTCAAAATCTTGATAGATATGGGGATTATATGAATGTAGCTGTTTATAATTATGCATGGCACTATATATACATTTTACATCAAATATAAAACTATGAAATAATTGAGTTGGAGTTAGAGAGTAATGGGAAGTACATAAGAATTAGCAGGATGTTGGTACTTGTTAAAGTTGGATGATGGATATACAGAGGTTCATTAAATTACTGTTTGTAAGGCTAAAATTTTCCTTAAGAAAAAGTTTTTAAAAAGCAAATAAATTCAAATCAATGTGGTTACTCTTATGAATGCAATAGAAATTAAGTGCTATAGAACCACAAACTTGGAGAAATTACTAGCTTGGGGAGGTGGAAATAGGGCAGAAGTATAGGAAATAGCTCATGGAAAAAGCATCCCAGATGGGGTAACCTCAGATTTGGGACTTAAAGAGGGACTAAAGCAGTTGGAGATGCCCAGAATAGGTGGTAAATGATCACAGAACATCGTGGAGGTTGTCAGCGGAGTGACAGAAGAGCAGAGGATTTCCAACACTTTATACTCATCTGAAATACCACTTATCTTATAGGAATTGGTGGAGCAGAGTGAACAGCAGAGGGAAGCTCAAGTCAGGTTATTGAATCAGGGTGTTCTTGAATAATCTAGGTTGCAACTCTACTCTGCACATGAGTTTTGGTATCTACAAAGTGAGGGTGTCCAAACCCTCACTGCAAGCCAATGGAAATTTTCTAAAGTCACATGATACCTATGACAAAGCAAGAAATACAAGGTAAGGCCTGAGAACATAAAATTCCCAGAACTTTCCTTCTGTTGTGCTTCATGTATTTTAAGATGGATATTTTTATTTAACCCTAACATCTCTGAAGTCAGAGGATCCCTATAGTTACATTGTTTTCCTGAAAGTACTTAGTTATAATTCCTGTGTAAAATGAGTGGGCAGCTACCATCATTGATGTTTTAGTCAACAAACCACCTATGGCCCTTTGGAACAACAAACATGAGTTCCATCTTTGTTTGAGAAATTTTCAGTTGTACCCTCCAGTAAAATCAAAAAAGGTAGCACCAGCACCCAAATTTGCCAGCTGGTACCAGTGGCCTAACTGAAAATTCCCAAGGTATTATTATAACATTCTTTTAAGATATGTTGCATTCTCCAATTCTCTTCTAGGATTGCTTGCTTGCTTACTTACTTATTTGCAGCACTAGGAATAGCACCCAGGGGGCCTTTTGCTTGCTATGCATGCACTTTTCTACTATGTTTACTAGGCAAGCACTTACCAGCCCCAATTCTCTTGATGTCCCAGTTGGTGATGTTGAATTGAAAAGCAAATCAACAACTGAGTTGAAATGTCCTTCAGAAGAGGTGGACAATTTAGATAGTGAAGTCTTAATAATACTTTAGCCAATGTATTTTGCTTACATTTTTTTTACATATGCACAAGAGCAATATATGATTTTAAAATGTATATCTGAATAGGTCTGAAAGAGATTTTCTCAGTATTAAGATTATAAAGTGAGCTGGGTGGTGTGGCACAGGCCTGTAATCCCAGAGACTTGGGAAGAGGAGTCAGGAGGATTGCAAGTTTGAGACCAGAGGCAGTCTGAGTAATTTAGTGAGACCCTGTCTCAAAAAGTAAATAAATGGGCTGAGAGTGCAGCTCAGTAGTCCAGCACTTGCAAAGCACACAAACGTGCATCTCTGCATTTAACCCCCAGTACCATTAAAAACAACAACAACAAAAAAAAAAAAAACAACAAGCAAACAAAAAGACTTGAGATGAAAACTTGAAATAACAAGAAAGTATTATATCATAGCTTAATTGGCAATATCCATCCTTTGTAAAGGGCTGCTGTGTGCTTTGACACCCAGAATTCGATCCCCAGCACCACAAAAATGGGAGAAGGACCTGGCAACACACTCCTAAAACAATTCCAAAATAATCAGCCATAGAAAACTCTTTGAATAGCAGAGAAACACTGACTTAGTGCCAGACATGGAACCATATTGGGGAGTGTTTCATTCTATTGTATATAGGTTCTCTAGGAGTCGGACTCGACTGAATGACGCCTAAAAATATCCTAAGTGATACGTAAGGCCTGAAACTGTACCACAGTGGCATCTGATCTCCTCAGACCTCAGAAGCTAAGCAGGGTCAGGCCTGGTTAGTACTTGTATAGGAGACCACCTGGGAACACCAGGTGCTGTAGGCTTGGGAGAATGACCTGGCGACCCACTCCCAAAAATCAATCCACCATTGAAGACACTATGAACAGCAGAGAAGTACTAACAACAGTGTTTCTCCTGTTGTATGTAGGCTTTGGACACTGACTCAATGACACCTAACAACAACACTGCAAGAGATATGTAAAGAAAGAGTTCATCTGGAGTCTTGACTTTAATAAAATATGGTAGTGAAATGTGATGCCTTCCCCAGTCCTTTCTTCCTGTTTCTCTACACTTTTGTGAGACTACAGTTAGATAATAGGGCCTTTTCTGAGGGCTTTCTGTGTATAGGAGCGATGCTAGAGGTATCACCCACATCCCCTCCATCAGTCTCACAATGGTCTCATGAGAAGGTACCATTATCATCATGAGGAGCACACCAAGATGTCTTGTTCATCATCATATGGTTTGCAACACTTCCTTTCTGAAATTAGTGAAGAACCACAAAATGAACTTTCCCCAGCCCAGATAAACTTTCTGGACTCCACCAATGAATGATCATGCATCCCGCTCCTATGAATAGAGGAAATATTACAAAAAGTACAAATGCTTAAAGCAGCCCCTCACCTCCACTTCAAGAAAGGATGACAGCATTCTGCAGAGGAAAAAACAAAAACTCTGGAATCAGACAAGTGTGAATCTTCACTATCTACTATCCGGATGATTTTGAGCAACTCATTTAAGTTCTCTGAACCTCAGTTTCTTTTTCTGTAAAATGGTACTAATACCACCTATTTTCAAGAGTTGCATGAGGGTTAAATGTTTTACTAAATCATTCATTTATTCAACAAACGTCTAAAGAGTGCCTAATATTATTTGTCTATCTACACATAGGATTAAAAGTTTAAACCTGGCCCTGAACCCTCTACATTTTAACATATTGAACCTGCACATGAACCTGAAATCAATTTTTCATGGGTTTGAAGTCCTGGGGAAAAGAACTTAATCTTTAAGCACAGCAATGACACTCTTGCTCTCACTGCCTTCTCCTGCTATAACTCAGGCCTCACCTTTTGAGAAAGTCCTCAACTTTTGGGAAATTCAGAGTGGTCACCCAGTAGATCAGAACTGTTGTTGTTTTCAAGTGCCATTGAGTTGGAACTGACTCATAGCGACCCTTGATACAACAGACGAAACACTACCTTGGCTCTATTGTCAGTGTTTCTCTGCTATTTATAAGAGCTTCGATGGGCTGTTTGTTTTGGGGAGTCGGTTGCCAGGTCTTTCTCCCAAGCCTAGAGCACCCAGTATTTGCAGGCAGTCTACTGTCCAAGTACAAATCAGGTCTGACCCTGCTTAGCTTCTAAGATCTGATGGGATCAGACACCACAGTAGTACAGCTGCAGGCAGAAGAATCATGGCTGTCATCAAATCCCTTCTCTGCTAAGATAAAAGTTCTGTAAGAACCAGGGACTATCTTGCTCCTCACAATACCCCAAGAGTCTGGCACAATGCTTAGGCTACACAGTTAATGCTCAAGAAATAAAAGTGAAGCAGTTAGTGAAAGAATCTGTTGAATGTCTATCAGGTGGAAAGAGGGATTAGATGTGTTCTGTGTGGCCCCAATGATTAAATTAGTTCCAAAGGGATAAATTTTGACTCTTGGATATAAGAAAGTTCTCAAGCACCAAGATGGAAGAGCCTAGGATGTCCTCTTCATATGAGGCATTGGATAATGATAGTGACATGGATGTTCTTTGTGTTAGTCACTTGCATTGCTGTGACCAAAATACTTGAAAACATCTTAAAGGGAGGAATGATTTATTTTGGCTCATGGTTTCAAAGTATCATCCCATCATCATGGGGAAAGTGTGGTAGAGCAGTTCACATCAAGGTGACCAGGAAGTAGGGAAAGAGTAATACAGGAAGACACCCCAGCAAGATGTAGCCCCAAGCACACAACCCAGTAGCTTACTTCCTCCGAAGCACTCACCAACTACTTTTCACCACCTCCCAATAATGCCATCATATTATTAATCCATCAAGGAATTAATCCATTGATTAGGAAAGAGCATGTGTGATCTAATTATCCCCAGAAAGACATTCAGACACACCCAAAAGTGTACTTTAGCAAACTCCCAGGTGTTTCTGAATCCAATCAAGTTGATAATCAAGGCTAACCATCCTGTCCTCCAAATGCATACCTTAGAATGCCAGAAATGGCAAAGAGGTTTCTACTCCTATGGCAATTCTGACTGATTGGTAGGAGCTACGTTTCTTCTTTCAGTAAGAAATTTTGCTGGGAATAATGTCTGACCCTTACCCTGGATGCCCAAAAGATATCCTTCAGATATCCTTCTAAACTACAATCTTCACATTTTGTCCTTCCCAGAAATGTTCAGTAAGGTTAACTTTGTTGTTGTTGTTAGGTGCCGTCGAGTCGATATCCGACTCATAGCGACCCTCATAGGGCTTTCAATGGCCAAGTGCTTTGGGATTGCCTTGGGAATGGATTGCCAGGCCCTTCTCCCATTTTTGCGGTGCTGGGAATTGAACTCGGGGACTCAGAGATTGCAGCGTAGTGCTCTACCCACTGAGCTAAATCCCAGCCCTAAGGTTAACTTTAGTGCTCCAATATAAGACAAATTAATTGAATCGGATTCACCAAATCTCATCTCCTTGTATAAACAGACCAATTCTTACTCAAGAGGCATTTTCCCACCCTACCTGGAACAATTATTTGAAACACATTGCCACTCAGTTCTAGTTAAATCTGAAGTCGTTTTAGAGGAGTCTTTGTATTTTAGTTTGGGGCTTGGATACTATAAATTCAATGCTGGACTCTAGTGGACAATTCTGAATGTCAGATTCACAAATGCTTACAGACATCTGTGGGGATGGAACTCTGAATAAATCTGTCTCATGAGTAATGATGAATTACATTACTTCATAGCAATGGTAACCTTTGAAGGCGAAAGTCCAGACAGGTTGAGGAATGGAAAACGAGGATGAGGGGGGACAATTCCATTAGCTCTAATCAAAAGACAAGGCCAAAAGGGGATTAAAATCAATAGCTCATGCAAAAAGGGCAGTGGATAAACCAGTCCAACTTTGAAAAAGAAAGATTAAATATTTGCCATTGTTTCCTCTTTCTTCCACAAAAGGGCTTATTAATTTATACTTAAGGCTGTGCTTGCCTCAGGTAACTAAGTTTTCAAAATGAATAATGGACTTGTTCATTTAAAATAAAGGCAATGGCGTTTCCATTTCCTCCAACCTATGTTTTATATCTTTGTTTTGATCATGGATTTTAAACCTAGGCATCAAAGGACCCCATGTTTAATATAATTTGGAGAGTCACTATAATTTTATTCAAACATTAAAGTATGTGTTAAGTATATCTGCCCTGTGGGTGAAATTGTTCATAGCTAGAACTACACAACTAAAAAATATCAAGAAATCTAGATCAATTTCTTTATTTTTAGTTTCTTTAGTTTCTTGGTTCAGACATTCATTGAATGCTGAGTTCTATGTGGTAAACACTCTTCTACATACTTTGAGTAAATACTTTCTCATCTAACCCTTCTTTGAAGCAGATTGCCTGCCCTTTACCTTTATATTTTCCTTTAAGAAGCCGAGATCAGAGTGTTGAAATAATAGTAATTGCTACCATTTATTGAACACTTCTGATGTACTGATTGATTTATCTCAGTATTACAATAATCCTATCAGGTGAGTGTTATTTTCTTTCTCATTTCACCAATAACAAATTAAGTGGTCAAAAAATAGGATGATTTGTCAATGGAAGTTTAGCTAGAAATTGAAAATGGATTTGAGCCCAGGACTAATTCCAAACCCTGCTCTATTTTGTTTTGTTTTGTTTTTTGAGACAAAGTCTCGCTATGTAGCTCAGGCTGGCCTTGAACTCGCAATCCTTCTACTTAAGCCTCCCTTTGGGGCCAAATCTTGTTCTTTATTCACTAAAACATACTATCTTTTCTTGATACCCAATAGTACTTGCACACAAGTTTTCTTCATTCTGAAAGGTAAAGCAAATGATTTAACAGAGACTCCAGTAGCACTCACTATATAACTAGCCTCACTTATAATGGAGAGCTAACTACACTACCCTCTCTTCCTTTCAATGTACACATTTTCAGAATACATTTCACCAGATATGAGCAACAACAACAACAAATCTTACAACTTTCCCCCTGTGGAATTTTTTCTCAGGTGACCTAAAGTTGTGTCTACCAGTGTTTGTTTGTATATTTTCTGTGGAATTCCTTCACAAGGGAGTACTCTTCTGCTTTATGAGACTCAAGGGATTCTTTTACTAGAATGGGGAAAGATCTTCTGGGTAGAGATGAAGAAAGATAACATTCACAGCAAAATGGATAGAACGGGAAGACATTATAAGGGGAGTAAGTCGACAGAGAAAGGCAAATACTGCATGTTCTCTCTCATGAGTGGAGGCTAAAGAAGTTGATCTGAATGTACAATAGTGACTAATTGAGGTTGAGGAGGCTGGAGGGAAGGGAAGGTAGAGGAAGACTGGATAATGGCACCAAAACACAGAGAGAAATATCGAGTTCTATTGCTCTGCAGCTCAGTGAGGGGACTGTAGTTTACAATAATATATTATATATTTTATGAATAACTGGAAGAGAGCCGCTTAAAGTCTCTGAACATAAAGTAATGATAAAAAGATAGAAATATTAATTACTCAGATATGACTAGTACATATTATATACATGTATTGAAATATTGCACTGTACCCCATAAATGTGTACAATCATATGTGTTAATAAAAAATTTAAATGCTTAAGGACATGGAAATGCTAAAAACACTGATTTGATTACACGTTGTATACATGCATTAACTTATCACATTGTACTCCACAAATATGTATGATTACAATGAACTTTTTTAAAAAGGTGACAACTAGAGACTAATGGAGACAGGAGAAAAAAAAGACCCCTTTCCTGTATTTCTTCTCTTTCAAGGCTCCTTATAAAACTCCCACCTCCAAGAAACCTTCCTGTCTAGATATATGATCTCTTTAGCACTTGCAGTTGGCACCACACCACAATCGAAGAATTGCCAGGGTATGAAAATTTTACTATAATAATCTCTCACTCACTCACACAAGTTTTTATTTGTGGTCTGTAATGTGCCAGACATTTCTGAGGTGAAGTAGGTGTCATACCTTCAGACAAGCACTAGAGTCACATGTGAAGAGAGAACCACTATAATTGTGTTTTAAGGGCAGTTATCAGTGGCATTGTTTTTCAGGTTATGTCAACAAGTGGAGGAGACAGTGATGAGTTCTCCTAGGGGTGTTCAGGAAAACTTCACAGAAGTGACATTTGAGTTTGGTTCTGAGAAGAGAGCAGGAATTTTCCAAGACAAGGAGGAAAAAGGTGATAAAGGTATGCCAGACAGGGGCTGAGACAGAAGTATAAACAGCCGTGATGCATTCGGAGAACAACAAGACTTTCGGTTTGACTGTCCTGGAATGAACTGGTGTTGAGTGTGATATGACACTGAGAGCCCTATGTGTGGGCTCTGAGGGCTTGACTTTATCTAGTCTGTAATAGAATATTTTCTTTTTAATTATATGAATAACTGGCTGCATTTCCCCTGATAAAACTATAAAAGCAAGTGGGAAATAGAAGTTAGGAAAGACTGATTATAGAAATGGCAAGCAAGTAGTTATAAGTAATACAGTTTACAAAGAGAGAGACTATAAGCATATTTAAACCAATGATTGTTTTAATTTTAAAGACTGTGCATGCAATGTGAAGAAAGTGAATTATATGAGAGGAAACATTATGTCTTTTTTTAAAAACATCTTTCCAGGAGAAGAACTGCAGGGAGGAGACAACATTTACAATATTCTTGTTCTGTGTTGTTACCGCATAACATTTAATTAATTATAATTCTTAGTTCATAACACACTTCCATCATGTCTATCTTTTATTTTATAAATAATAAAATAAATAGTGTAGCCAAGCGCCATGGCACACACTTGTAATCTTAGCTTCAGGAGGCTAAGGAAGGTGGATTGTGAGTTTGAGGCCAGAGACAGCCTGTGCATCTTACCGGGACCCTGTCTCTAAATAAATAATATAAAAGGGACTGTGGGTATGGATTATTAGTGGAGCACTTGCCTAGGATGTGTGAGGCCTTGGGTTCAACCACTTAGTACTGAAAAAAAACTTATATTTGCAGAAACTGACACCAAACATTAATATTAGAACACTAGCATTAAACCCACCTATCAAGTGTTCTTGTCTTTCCTTTTTCTATCTCCCCAAACACATTCATCACTTTTCTTTTTTCTTTCTTTCTGTTTTTTTTTTAGTACTGGGGCTTGAACCCAGGGCCTTACGCTTGAGTGCTTTTGCAAGTGCTCTACCACTCAGCTGCACCCCAAGCCCATTTTTCTTTTTTAGCTTTTTGAGACAGGGTCTTGCTAAATTACACAGACTGCCTCTGGTCTCAAATTTGGGATCCTCCTGCCTCTGCCTCCTGAGTTGCTGGGATTATAGGCATGTGCCACCACGCTAGCCTCATTCATCATCTTTCTAAATATCTTAACTCTTGTGATACTTATTCTCTTATTTTATTTTATTTATTTGTTTATTTATTTATTTTGGATTTGGGAGATAAATTTGTCATAATACTTTATGCCTTTCTTTTAATATACCATTTATATATATATATATACGTCAATAAACATATGCGTATATCACAAGTGTGCTTAGTACATGTGTGTCTATACACATGGAGACAGGTATATTCATTATGTTGCAAAGATTCAGCCACTCTGGTGAGTATAGCTGTGGTTTATTCCTTTTACTGCCAGTTCGATGGTACTATGTGAATATACCATCATGTATTTATCCATCCTGCATTCGATGGGAATCTGGGATTTTCCTTGATCACCTGCTGTGTGAAGAAATCTCTGATTTCAAATCCTTATCAGCTGTTTGAGATGGGTATTATTATCTTCATTTTGGGGATGAGAAGATTGAAACTCAGAGGGGATAAGACACTTTTCTGCTATCACATGGCCATATAGTAGCAGAGCCAGGGTTTCAAGCCACTTCTAGGGGAATCCAAAGCTTGCTTTGGTACTTCCTCCGTTCCTGGAGGCTCAGTTTTCTACCCAGTGTGCTAACACCCCAGGAGACTTCCCCAGTTCACTTTTGGTTTTTCTGAACCCTTTTTATGAGTCACTGCTAGGGTGGGAAGAGGGGATTTCCTGAGTTACCTCTGTCAGTAGATGTAAAACAACATTCTCACTCAGGAAGTTTCATTGGTAGGAGTTAGTTGTACTAAAGACTTGGTCCAGCCAATTGAATGGAGCTGTATTGACACAGAAATCTGCTTGAATGGGATTCTCTTTTTCCACCATTTGTGCCTCCATGTGGGTAGTAATAGTAATCCTTAACTTGTAAACATAACTGTACAACTTCCAAATCTCTCTGTGTGTTAGGAAAGAAAGTATGCAGCCCCACTTTGCAGATCAGGAAAACAGGTATCAAGGATGTGAAGTGACTCAGTTAGTAAGTGGTAGCTTGGGAAGAGGACTTTTAGTCCAGGGCATGTTTTACTTTTCCATATAAATAGTTCCTATTTAGAATAAAGCATATTACTTTATGATAGAGACTTTAAGAAAGTCTGAAAATCCAACATTTAGTATATTCTCCAACATAATCTTCACTATTGAAACTCCCATTATTTCCAATGAAAAAATACCAAGTTAACACTCTAATCCACATAATATTTAAAAACCACAGATTTTGCTATATGAAATCCACCAGATAAGAAGAAAGTTGGTGATAGCATGATGTGATTTGAAGGTGCTAGGTTAGAACCACCCACATTTCTGTCAGTTTGCCGTACTGTGGAGAATTGCGTGCTGCTGTACAGCAGGGTCACCCATGGTGAAAAGAGTTTCATCCTTAAAGTAGAGTCTACCTTAATGATGAGAATGGCATAAAGCACCAGGTAAATCAATTTGCTTATGTAATACAACTAAAATGAGAAGGAACAACTGGAAACATCCATTAATGATTGTAATGTGGAATGTATGTAGTATGAATCTAGGAAAATTACAAATTGTCAAAAGGGAAATGGAGCACATAAACAGTAACATTCTAGGCATCAGTGAACTAAAATGAACTGGCATGGGCTATTTTGAGTCAGATAATCGTATGGTCTACTATGCCAAGAATGACAGATTAGAGAGATGGCATCAAAAAAGACATCTCAAAATCTGTCCTGAAGCACAATGCTGTAAGTGATAGAATAATATCCATATGCCTACAAGGAAGGCCAGTTAATATGACTATTACTCAAATTTACACACCTACCACTAAGGCTACAAATGAAGATAAGGAAGATTTCTATCAGCTTCTGCAATCTGAAATAGATTGAACATGCAATCAAGATGTACTGATAATTACTAGTGACTGGAATGCAAAAGTTAGAAACAAAGAAGGCAGCTCAGTAGTTGGAAAATATGGCCTTGTTGATAGAACTGATGCTAGAGATCCCATGAAAGAATTTTGTCATACCAATGATCTTTTCATTGCAAATACATTTTTTCACCAATATAGACAGTGGCTATACACATGAAAATCATCAAATGGAACACACAGGAACCAAATTGACTACATTTGTGGAAAGAGATGATGGAAAAGCTCTATATAAAATGTCAAAACAAGACCAGGTGCTGACTGTGGATCAGACCATCACCTGCTCATATACAGGTTCAAACTGAAACTGAAGAAAATTAGAACAAGTATAGGAGACCCAAGGTATGACCTTGAGGATATCCCACCTGAATTCCAAGATCACCTTAAGAACAGATTTGATGCATTAGACACTAATGATCAAAGACCAGATGAATTGTGGCATGACATCAAAAACATCATTCATGAGGAAAGCAAAAGGTTATGTAAAAGACAGGAAAAAAAAAGGAAAAGATCAAATTACATGTCAAAAGAGACTCTGAAACTTCCCCTTGAATGTTGAGCAGCTAAAGTAAAAGTAAGACTTAACAAAGTTAAAGCAGTAACCAGAAGATTTCAAAGGGAAGATTGAGAAAACAAAATCAGATATTATAATGGCATGTGCAAAGAGCTAGAGATAGAAAACCAAAAGGGAAGAACACACTGTTTTTCTCAAGCTTAAGGAATTGAAGAAAAGATTCAAGCCTTGAGTGGCAATAGTGAAGAATTCAACAGAGAAAATATTAGGCAACATCAAAAGAAGATAGAAGGAATACACAGAGTCATTATACCAAAAAGAATTGGTGGATGCCCAATCATTTCAAGAGGTTGTATATGATCAGGAACCAATGGTACTGAAGGATGAAGAGGAAGCTTCCTTGAAGGAATTGGCAAAACACAAGGCTCCAGGAATTCATGGAATACCAATACAGGTGTTTCAACAAACAGATGCAGCACTGGAGGTGCTAGTTTATGCCAAAAGATTTGGAAAATAGCTACCTGGCCAATTGACTGGAAGAGATCCATATTTGTGCCTATTCCCAAGAAAGGAGATCCAGCTGAATGCGGAAACTATTGTATGACATCATTAATATCACACACAAGTAAAATTTACTAAAGATCATTCAAAAGTGACTGCAATGGTATATAGACAGGGAACTGCTAGGACATCAAGCCAGATTCAGAAGAAGGTATGGACCCAGGGACATCCTTGCTGATTTCACATGGATATTAGCTGAAAGTAGAGAAAACCAGAAGGATATCTATGTTTTATTGACTATGCAAAGGCATTTCACTGGGTGGATCCTAACAATGAATAACATTGTGAAGAATCAGAATACCAGATTGTACTCATGAGGAATCTGTACATGGACCAGGAGGCAGTCATTTGAATAGAACAAGGAAACCCCACCTTGTTTAAAGTCAAGAAAAGTGTGCATCCAGGTTGTAGCCTTTCACTGTACCTCTTCAGTCTCTATGCCGAACAAATAATCTGAGAAGCTGGATATTATAAAGAGGACTGTGGTATCATGATCAGAGGAAGACACATTTACAATCTGCATTACGCAAGTAACATAACTCTGCTTGCTGAAAGTGAAGATTTGAAATATTTACTAATGAAGATCAAAGAACACAGCCTTCAGTACATATTATGCCTCAACATCAACAAAATAAAAATCCTTACAACTGAGTCAGTATGAAACTTCACGATAAGTGGAGAAAAGATTGAGGTTGTCCAAGGTTTTGCTTTATTTGGTTCTAAAATCAATACCCACAAAAGCAGCAGTCAAGAAATCAAGACTCATTACATTGGGAAAAGCTGTTACAGAAGACCTCTTTAAAGTGTTGAAAAATAAAGATATCACATTGAAGATGAAGGTGCACCTGACTCATGCAATGGTATTTTCAGTTATATAATATGGCTCAGAAGAGGTTTAATTCAGTTGGTAGAGTGCTGCTGTGCACTCTCTGAGCACCTGGGCTCAATCTCCAGCACCACAAAAATGGGAGAAGAACATGGCAAAGCACTCCTGAAACAATCAGCCATTGAAAATCCTATGAGGGTCACTATGAGTCAGACCCAACTCAGTGGCACCTAAAAACAACAATAGCAACAATATGGTTCCGAAAGCTAGATATTCAATAAGGGAGACAGGAGAAGAATTGATGCTTTTGAATTATGATGCTGGAGACAAATATTGAATATACCATGGACTGCAAAAAGAACCAACAGATCTGTCCTAGAAGAACTACAATCAGAGTGCTCCTTTCAAGCAAGGATACCTAGACTGCATCTTATGTATTTTGGACATGTAGTCAGGAGTGACCAATCCCTGTAGAAGGAAATCATGTTTGGGAGAGTGGCAGGTCAACAAGGAAAAAGAAAACACTCAACTAGATGGAGTGACATAGTGTCTGCAACAATGGGCTTAAACATAAAAAAAGATCATGTGCCTGGCTCAGAATCAGTGATTGTTTCTTTTTGTTGTACATAAGGTTGCTAGGAGTTAGACCCGATTTGAGGGCACCTAACAACAACAACAAGTGTAGGTCCTATTAAGAAAAATAATCAAAAAACAAAAAACAAACAAACAAACAAAAACCCCAGGAAAATAATCAAAAAGTTAGACAAGTCACTAGCTGTGTTTTCTTTCAGTATTGCACTGAAATGTACTAACAGGCCTATCCAAGAGTGATTTAATCTTCTGTGGACTGTACCACTGTTTGACATGTTATTTACTATTAAGGCCAAGACTTTATGAAGAAACATAATAAGTTATACATTTTTCCCAACCCAGATGCAAATGACTTTCATTTGGAAGAAAACTCCAAAGATTAGGGTTTTATTGCTCTGTATGACTGTATGACATTAAACAGTTTGTGTTTAACCTACCAGTCTTATTTTATATATATATACACACACATATACATATACATATATATAAATATTATATGTATTATATATATACACACATATACATATATATAAATATTATATATTATATATACACACATATACATATGTATACATATGTATGTATATTTTTTGGTGCATGTGAACACTGATGTTGCATGTTTTTTTCAAATGATCTTTACTAACCTACTGGTTCATTCATTAATGAGGTAGAGCAATCATGGCCATGTGCTCAACTTACATTTGGTTATAAGTTTTAAGAAAAATAATTCTTTGATATTTAATTTTTAATGCCTAAAGGAGAGTGGTCCAGTTATTATGCTGTATAACAAATTACCCTAAAACTAATGATGTAAACCAGCAACCATTCAATTTACTCACAGTGTTTTAGGTTAGATTTTGGGAAGGGCTTATTGCAAAGTTTCTGCTTAGGGTCTTTATATGGTTTACAGTCAAATATCAACTGAGGGTATAATCCTATAAAGACTGGACTGGGCTGGATATCCAAAGTGGTTCATTTGCATCACTAAAGTTGATGTTATCTGCTGGCTGGGAGCTCAGCTGGGATATCAAGAGGAGACTGTCCGCACAGCCTCTATGGGAAGGTGATCTCAGGGTCAGACTTACATAGGGGAGACAGACTTCTTGGATGGCGACCCGCTTCCCTTAGGGCAGCATCCTAAAAAACCAGGTAGAGTTGCATGGCCTTTACCAGCCTAGTCTCAAAAGTAGCATATATCACTTATGCTATACCTGATTGGCCAAGAGATTCCACAGAGAGGACATAGACCCTACTTCATTTGAGGAAGAGTGTCAAAGAATTTTTGGACTGTGTTTTAAAATGTCACCTGGGAAACCAGCTTTAACCTCATAGTAAGTAGAAAATCTCATATCTGAGGTACTATATTAGCAAAAAATGGATAGGACAGGGAGGGTAATAAAGATACACAAAGCCAGGGAAACCAGAAAGGAGAATCTGTGCTAATTGAAGTTCAAAAGTGATTAATCTTCATTATTCAGGGTCGAAGAAAGAGGAGGAAAGAAATGTATAGAAGAAAATTCAGTAAAAATTTAAGAAGGCTTAGTAGCTGATTGGCTGTGGTTTGCCCTGTAAGTTCTATGATAGTGTCTGACACCGTTTAAAAAAATACTTGACTGCTGTCAAAAGACAAAATCATAACAAATTTAATTTAATGATGAAGTTTGCTTTTCTTTGAGATTCTACAATAGGTGACAGCTCACTGTATAAAAAGGAATGAGCATTCCAGTGAGCTGGGCAGAGGCAGTTAGCTTTATTGTCAGGGAAGGGCTGAAGAAAACGGAACCAAGGAATGAAATGAGGATTGGTCCTTTCAAAGTTACTGTATTAAAAGAGAGAGGACAACTTTATCATGCTACTCAGGTAAACTGGGCCCCTTTGGATGGGTTGCTGTGAGTCTCCTGTTTTGTTTTTGAAAACTACCCTGTTTCAGAGTTCACTTATACTGGTAGCACCCAGTATGTGTTATTCCATTCTGATTTGTTCTAGTCTGCTGGGTTCTGGTGCTGAAACTCAATTCAAAATAATGGCTTCCCTTAAACTTTGTTAACACTGCTGACAGCTTTAAAACCTCACACTCCATTTCTCCCTCTTCCTTGCAACTGGGCAAACTGATGAGAAAGACCAGTAGTTCCAAGGGAAAACCACCCAGTGGAACCCTTACCCTAACTGCACCCCAACCACCATAAAAACCCCAACCAAATTGCCCTTCCCTGCTCTGGCAAACCATTTTCAGACTTCTGGAAGTCACCCTGCTCTCCCCAGAGAGCCTCATTATGTAATAAACATTTTCATACACTCAAACATTTCATACACTCTTGGAGTGTATGGTGTCATTAGTCTTGAAAAAAAAATCACATTTGAAGGGGAGAGTTCATCATGCATCTCCAGAGTGAAGCTGGTTTCTGAATATACAAATCTTAGCATTTAGTGTCTCTTTTTCTTTTCTTTCTTTCTTTTTTATTTATTTATTTATTTTTTTGTTTACTGGAGGTTGAACCTAGGGCCTCACGCTTGCATGCTTTGCAAGTGCTGTACCACTGAGCTGCACCCTCAGCCCTTTTTTTCCTTTTTTTTTTTTTTTTCCAGTTTTTGAGACACAGTCTCACTAAATATTCTGCAGACTGCCTCTGGTCTTGAACTTGCAATCCTCATGCCTCTGCCTCTCAAGTGGCTAGGATTATATGTGTGCGCCACTGTGCCTGGCTTTCTTCTGGTACTTTTTACAGTTTAACTTGTTCATTTTTCACAAGAGTTTTATGAGGTAGGTACTATTATTATCTCCATTTTACAGATGAGAAAACTGGCCAGAGGGCAGCTGTAGGTGGAAGGGAGATATTGTCCAAGGTGATCCCCAGATTTGAAATTTTATTCAAAAGATGGTGGCAACTCTGAGTGAAAGAATGAGACCTGAAAAGGGTCAACCTCTATGAGAAGAAAAGTACAGTTTTAAATACTTCTAGTTTCTGATGAAAAGGGATACACATATGAAGACATTCTTTGGCATTTAGAGCTCAGGTAAGGAATAGAATCATGAGCATAGGTGATACTGGAAGTTAGTATTCCCATGCCAAGAGACAGAAAGAAAGAAAGAAAGAAAAAAAAAAAACCAGAGGGTAATGAATTCACTTACATTCAGAGCTTATGAGACAGAAAAATCCATTCAGTCAGAAGGACAAAGAATAGAGGTCTGAATGTGGTAGAGTGCCTAACTAATCAAATTAAAAAAAATTTTTTTAAAAATAAGCTGCCATTTAAAAATTGCCTCTCTGTAAACTGGCTGTGGTGGCACACACCTCTAATCCCAGCAACTCAGCAGGCAGAGGCAGGAGGATGGCAAGTTCAAGAACACAGGCAGTTTGCAGAATTTAATGAGACCCTGTCTCAAAAAGTAAAAAAAAAAATGGGCTAGGGGTGCAGCTCAGTGGTACAGCACTTGCAAAGCCTGCAAGCATGAGGCCCTGGTTCAACCCCCAGTACCACAAAAAAAAAAAAAAAAAAAAAAAAAAAAAAAAAAATTGCCCCCTCTGTCTAATGTCTAGGAGAAAGCTTAGAAGCTGGTGCAGTCATCTCTCTTTGATCTGAAAGGAATCTTTTCAGATTTAGTTGTGCAAACACAAAGCAGTAGACACAGCAGACAAATAACATTTGGGCTAGAGGGCTCATCATTCATCTTCAGAGTGATGTTTCATAGGGAACTCTGTTCCAGAGACTTAGGGAGCTAGGCAGCTGCCTCCCTTGATAGACAGTGCAGATCACTCAAGTGGAAGTTGACACATTTGCATCCTCCAGAAGGCTCTGGGCATGAAAATATGAAAATATGGAGACTGGACTTTCCTTGGATGTTCAATGTTATTATTTTCTTTCCAAGGACTACAGATGCCATAGTTCAAGTCTCCTGGCAAAAAGGACACCATAGTTGTCTAACAGGAGCTAGAATTCAGGACGTTTTTGGATTGATAATCCAGGTTTAATACCACTGCTTAGATGGTCACAAAAGGGTCATTTCAGCCAAGTGTGTGGCCTGTGATTGTGCTGGTATGCATGCTCTGAGGACAGTTGGAAGCACCTATGTGGAGCACCAATAACCAAGAATAACACTGAGAAGTGTTATTGACCTTCCTTTTAAAAAATTCTTTGCAGCTTTGAAGGGACCAGAAACAGCAAGGCTGTCACTGATCAGGAGGTGAGGATAAATGTTGTTAGAAAAGACCAGACTGTGAGGATGACCCCACGCATTACAGAAACTAGAGCTAGTGAAAATACTCATATATGCACCAGACTCTCCTATTCTTCCCTGGAGAGGTGTTAGAAATAGTAATGGGCTACTGGGTTAAACAATGCAAAAGAAAGAGGCAAAAGAGAGAGGAGAGCCAGAGCTAAGCTAATCTTAATTTTAAATACTGAAAGTGTGACCTTACACTGTGTGTTGGTGAAGCAGGTCATGTAGTTATGAGGACAAAGAAGGCAGACATATAGTCATCTTGTTCCCACCATTTAAACATTCACATTGTTTTTCACTTTTTTTCTTGATACATAGAAGATGCTCAATATGTGGTAACTATGATTAATAACATTGTTATTAGCATTTGTATATTGTTGGTTCTAGCAAGTCAAAATACTGATTTTGACTCTAGGTGAAAGAGTCCTGGTAGAATAATCAAGTAATGGTGCCAACAGCCACCTGCTTTTTGAATGTCTTTCCTTAAGTGAACTCTGAGCAGCACAAGAAGAACTATTATTTGAGATAAGGAGGGAAAGTTTGCTGTAAAAGGCATCATGACAGGCTTAGAGTAAGGGCAAGCAATCCTTCCTGCAGCTGGGACCTGACAGACAATGATAGCTCACTCCTCACCCACTGAGATGGTTATTTACCAAGCCTTGGAGTAGCAGCAGGAGGTGGTTATGTTTGCTTATTTTTACCCTCCATGCACAGCCCAGCTCTGGAGGACTCTGCCAGGGGAGAAAACAATTCCTTGTAGGTAGAGGCAACCTGGTAAATATCTGGCTTTGGGAAGAGGATATTCCTTTTCCTCCTTTTTTTCCCATTTACCTTCTCCAGCTGTCCTTCCTCCTTCTTTAGCTCTCTCCATAAAAAATTCAAATCCGACATTTCCTTATATTCTCATCTATGTGACCTTGGGAGCATTTCCTTGTCCCACAGATGTTCCACAGACAATGGCTCTGTGGTTAAGTAGTTTTTGGAAACTCAGAGGATACAAATACCCTTCCTAGAAGTTCACAATGCAACTCACTTTGTGTGCAGCCCCAAGAATTCCTGTGGTAAAGGCACCATTTAACTCTGTTTGACCGAGGGCTTCCTAGTCTTTTTGCTCACACACACACACACAAGTACTATTTAATTGTATATTTCACAATACTTATTAATATCCCTTAGCATGAGGGTTCCAAGGGATTTGGATCAGGTCCTTCTCAGAAGAGAGAAAAGTGCAGAGGCATAGAGATGTGAAATAATTTGTTAGCAGGGGCATTGTCAAGGAGTGCTGGAGAATAATATTAGAGAAATGTGTTTTGGCTCATATGCATAGACTACGAGGGTACAGAGAAATGCCTATGTTCCCAGGAATCAACTCAGGAAGGTACGTAAAAATGTTGTCTGAAAGCAAGTAGGAAGGAAAAATGAGAGGTGGGTACATTGTCCCAGATCACCATTAAACCTCATATGGTCCTCTTACGTAGAGGTGGTGAACTGGAAGACTGTAGGGGATGTACCTGAAAGTGAAGTCAACAAGTGAGTCATAACTAGGTATTTGAATTTTATTCTCTCAGTGCTTCCCAGCTTTTGTCACATTGTGTATTTGCCAGGATTCTCCAGAGAAACAGAGCCAACAAGAGATTAGAGAGAGAGATAGATTGATTGATTAATAGACAGATAGCAATAGATATAAATACATGTTATTGTTGCTAGGTGCTGTCGAGTTGGGTCCAACTCATAGCAACCCTATGCATAACAGAACAAAACACTTACTGACACTGTGCAATGCACATGATCTTTTTGTGTTTAAACCCACTGTTGCAGCCACTGTGTCAATCCATGTAGTTGAAGTTCTTCCTTTTTACGTTGACTTGCCACACTCCCAGAAATGATGTCCTTTTCCAGGGATTGGTCCCTCCTGACAACATGTCCAAAATATATTAGATGAATTTAGCCATTCTTGTTTCCAACAAGCATTCTAATTGCACTTCTAGGACAGATCTGTTGGTTCTTTTGGCAGTCCACAATGCATTCAATATTTGTCACCAGCACCATAATTCAAAGGCATCAATGCTTCTCCTGTCTCTCTTATTCATTGTCCAGCTTTCACAACCATATGATATGACTGAAAGTACCATGGCATGAGTCAGGTGCACCTTTATCTTTAATCTGACCTCTTCTCAGAATTTTAAAGAGGTCTTTTACAACAGTTTTTCCCAATGCAATGGGTCTTTTGACTTCTTGACTACTGCTTTCATGGATATTGATTGTAGAACCAAGTAAAGCAAAATTTAGACAACCTTAATCTTTTCTCCATTTATCATGAAGTTGCTTACTGACCCAGTGGTAATGATTTTTGTTTCTTGATGTTGAGGCACAATCCCATACAGAAGGCTGTGTTCTTTTATGACCATCAGTAAATGTTCCAAATCCTCCTCACTTTCAGCAAGCAAAGTAGTGTCATCTGCATAATGCAGGTTGTTAATTAGTCTTCCTCCAATCCTGATGCCACATTCTCTTCACAAAGACAAGCTTCTCAGATTATTTGCTCAGCACAGAGATTGAAGAGGTATGGTGAAAAGATATAGCATTTTCCTCACTTTAAACCAAGCAGTGTTTCCTTGTTCTGTTCAAATGACTGCCTTCTGGTCCATGTACAGATCCCCCTCATGAGTACAACTAAGTGCCCTGGTATTCCTAATCTCACCATGTTATCCATAAATTGTTGTGATGATCAACACAGTCAAATGCCTTTGCACAGTCAAATATATATATATATATATATATATATATATATATATATATGCACACAAACATACACATACGTATATGTGTGTATATATATGTGTGTGTACATATATATGTACATATATATATGTACACACACATATATATAATGTTGATACAAATGTATATATTCTATGTGAAAAAATTTATTATGGGAATTGGCTTACATGCTCATAGAGGCCAAGAAGCCTCACAAAATGTTGTTTACAAACTGGAAACCAAGAAAAGGTCTGTGCTATAATTCAGAAATTCAGACTGAGTCCCAAGGCCTGAGATTCAGGATGTGTGAGGAGCCCCTCTGTTTTAAGTCCCAGATTCCAGAGGTCTGAGAACCAGGAACTCTAACATCCCAGAGCAGAAGAAGATGGACATTCCAGCTCAAAAGGAGAGAAAGAATTTGCCTTTCCTTGGTCTGTTTGTTCTATTCAGGCTCTTCATAGGTTGTATGGTGCTCATTCACACTGGTAAGGCTGGATCTTCTTTACTCAGTTTACTGATTTCAAAGCAAATTTCTTCTGAAAACATGGTCAAAGTCACACTCAGAAATAAAAACAGAGCATCTGTTAGCCCAACCAAGTTCACAGATAGAATTAACCATCAGGCTACACATAGAAAGTCCTATTTTCAGTTTTGTAGGGAACTGGAATAAATGGAGCAAGATACTTGGCCCCTGGGCTAAGGAGGTTAGGATATTAAGCCAACTGTGATCCTGCTGTGGGGCAGCAGTGTGCCCCAGTGCAGTGGTGAAGTGCTACCCTTGGTTGTATGGAGTAAGAAAAGAGCTTTTGTCAGTTATGTGACCTGATCAGCTTAGCACAAATGGTTATTGTGGACTTTCACTGGGACTCAGAAAGAGATCAGAAACAGCTGGCCCTTTGAGTTCCATCACCTGGTCATTGTCCCCACCACAGGATCTTTGGCACATGCTTTCCTTCTGCCTAGAGCTGTTCCCTCTGGCATCTTTGGTCTTCACCTTATTATTGCCTACTCATCTTTGGATTATAGTTCAAATGTCATGTTTTCAAGGAAGTTGCCTCCAAATCCCTCAAAAAAAGTAAAAACTTTTCTCACATCTTCATATGTTTTCCTCCTTGATACTAATATTCAGTTATAGCCACATGTTTTTTTTGTTATATGACCTGCTCTAACTAGACTATTTGTCATGCCATTTCCACCTCTGGAAAGCCCTCCACTCACATATCCACACACTCAAATCCTAGCCATCCTTCCAGGTTCATCTTGATTTCTACTTTTGCTAACCTACATAGCTGGAAACATTTTTGGCCTTCTTCTCTGATCAGCTATAAACATAGCTTCTAGAGGGGTTTCTGCCCTCCCACTATTGTTTTCTGAAGCAGACCTCATATCTTCTCCATTCACATCATTACTGTGGGACCAGCCATGGTAATGTAGTATGACTCTACCTAAGGCCCCATTTGCTTGGCCTAGGGAGGTATATACTTGAAACCTGGACCAATGAGTCCATTCCTTGGGATTTTTAGGTTTGAGTTGGAAAGAGATGTATTAACTTGTCTCAGTAGCTAAAGCTCTGCGATATAGCATTTTAGAGCTATCAAAAGTCATGGTTTTGCTTTGTAGAAATAATGGGGCTATAGTAAAGCAGAAGAATAAAACTGTGCACAGAGAAAGGCAAAGACAAGACAGTGTACTGTCAACACTGTCATCCTATCAGCTTTCAGGTTCCAATTGTTCTGCAGCCCCAAATATACCCAACCTTCACCCAGCTTTGGAATTGTGAGATATCCAGGGATACTCTCAATAAATGCCACATTTGTTTTATTTGATTTGACATGGATTTTTGTCACCAGGAATATGAACTAATTAATATTCACTTACCACATTTAAGAGCTCTTTGGGATTGCATTTATTGCTTAAAGTGACCAATGGTGATGAAACATCCTAGATTTTTAACATGTTGATTCTAAAACATATTTATCTGAAGTTTCCAGTGGGAGGGAGTATGATCTAATGGAAAGATTATGAGTACTGGAATAAGACTTGGATTTGAGACCAATTCCATTTTTCTAGGTAAGAACTGTGATTCTGGTGAATTAACTGCACTATTTTGAGCCTTAACTGTCAAATGGAGATAATAATACTTACCTTAGAGAGTTTTTATCATGTGGTATAATGAATAATGCATTAAAGGACTTGACACTGCATCTGGCTCACTGTAGACCCTCAGCATTCCACATTTCACTGAATCCATCTATTGCAATAAGCACCATGATTTTATGTACCACTGAGAAAGAAAAGGTCAATTGATCTGTGGCATGCTATCGATTATATGAGGCATTCTGATTTCAGAGCTGTTAAAGTATGAAAAGACATGTACCTTAAAATCTATGAAATACTTTAGTTTATTGGGCACAGATAATCTATAGAATAATGTTAGGCCCTGATGATAATAGTAGAGAATAAGACTGATATTGTCCCTCAGGATGCTTAGGATCTAATGATTGATACATTTCAGATTTTCAAAAGGACACTGACTAACCATAGACAGTGAGTTTATTGCTTGCAAAGATAAGTAAGGCCAAGAAGTAAAGTAGCAGGGGAATACTAGACTTTAATCCCCTTATATGTTTTAGATCCTATAGCAGTTATATTTTCATGCTCTGCATACAAACCAAAACAAATTGTCTGCTTATGATTAAAATCCCACTGAGTTTCCAAGAGTCCAGCCCCCGGGGAGCTATTTGAACACTATGTCTTATCCACAATGACGCAATTCTACTTTTAAGGGACAATTAAGGGGTTTCCTTGTAAGTCAGGCCAAACTTTCTCCAAAATACTTGAAGGAAGTGCCTGGAAAAGAAAACGTTTGAGGCTTGTTTTCATACTGTCATTTAAGAATAACAATTTCCAAAAGGGACTGAATTTTATCAAATATGGAAGGCCTGTGCTTTATAGCCCTTTGCAGTCTTTTGGTGCAACAGACCAAGGTCCCTTAGGAAAATTAATGTAACAGTAACCAAATGTCCTCGTTAAGCAACCATTTATTGGTCTATTAAATCTGATCCGAACTGTGATATTTTGTGGTAAATCTTTTTCTCCAGCATAAATTGCTCAATATAAGCTTCCTAAGGCATCTATCCCCCTAGAGATGGCCTCAGCATCATCCCAGAATAGGCAAATGTATTTGCATTTCCCTGAGCAACTCTTCCAGAAAGGGGCTGGGGGGTCTACAAAGAAGATTTTCATTGCCTCATTTACTAAGAAATGATTTAGAGATAGTTCAGTGCAAGTGCTTTCATGTTACAGATGAAGTGGAGAACCAATACTTACCAATCATTTACTGTACGCCAAACACTGTTTCAGAGACTGAGGCTGCAAAGATAAATATTTTCTCTGTCCTAAGTGCACTCACTGTCCAGTGAAGAAGAGAGATGAGTAAGTAAAGCAGTATGTGCTAGGCAACTGAGGCCTAAACAAGGACAGGTATCTGGGGGAGAGGAAGAAAACAATGTGCATTGGTCAAGTGCATTGTCAGTTTCCTCGTAAGAACCAGAATTCACTTGTAATTTTTAAATGAAGAGACTGTAATGAAGGGACTATGTACAAAAGATGAGTGAGTTAAGGGAGCAAGCAATGGATTTTGAGGCACCTTGAGAATACTAATAAACAGTGAGAAACCATTATACTCCCTAGAGCTAAAGAAGCATGGAAAGAAATAGCGTATTAGAGTTGGTAAGAGCCCTGGAGAAGCACCTTTGCAGTAAGAGCTGCAGAGTGTTGCAGCTGCTGTGGGAAAAGAAAAAAAAGAAAGAAAGAAAAAAAGAAAAGAAAAGAAAAATGAAAGAAAAAGTCATCAGAGCAAGGAGGGAGCCAGGAAGGAATGTCTCAGCCCCCCCACCCCCTCTGCTTTTCCAATTTTGCATTGGTGCTTCCCATTGGCTGAATCCAACTGGAAGCCAGATTGCAAATATGAGGCAGAAAATGGATATGAAAGAGAGGGCAAATAGAGATTAACAGGCACATGTGGCCTCCATAGTTTTTCAAGATGCCCAGGCGCACATACATCCGCACATCTACACATACCATTTGTTAATTTGGCAAACACCTACCATATGAATAAGATGATAAAAGCTACTAGAGACAGTGAACTTACTTGGCTTTGGAGATGAAAAGCTGAACAAATAAATACTACTTTTACCCTCAGACACCTTCTAGTCTAGTGAGAAAGAATGAATAAAGTAAATAATCTATGAAGTATAATGAGTACTCTGCTAAGAAAGGTCAAGGATATATGGGGTGCAGGGAGTAGCTAATCAAATCTAGAGCCTACAGCATATTCCTCTAAGAAAAGTAACATTTAAGGAGAGACCTGGGTGATAGAGGTTAGGTAGCTAGAGGAGTGAATGGCAAAAAGAGAAATATTTCTGATAGAGCAAACACATACCCAAAGGCCCAGAGGCAATAGTGTATTGAGTTCATGGGTCTGAGAGAAGTTCACTGTGCTTGGACCTGGAGCAAAGTGAAGAGAAATCATTGAGATGAGGCTGGAGTAGCAGGAACGACCAGATTGTTTTGGGCCACATCACTCTAGAATTTGATCCTACAGCCAATGAGTAACCATTGAGAAGCTTTAATTAGATTTTCCCCAGATTTGAAAGGTCATTCTGGAAGTATTATTCTCTCAATCATTCTTACTTGAATAGATGGGCTTGGTGATGCTCAAGATGTGTCCTAAGAAACTGCAGGTGTCAGCCAAATGATAATAATTGAGAATGACATTTTAGGCAGAGGGAACAATGTGTGGAGAGGTCCCAAGACTCAAGAAAGCAGGGCAGGATCCAGAAGCATTGTGTCAGTTAAGTTTGGTGTTACTGTGACAGAATACCTGACAAAAATCAACTTAAAGCAGGAAAGGTATTTTGGCTCACAATTTCAGAGGTTTCAGTCCATGGTCAGCTGGTTCCACAGCTATGGGTCGATGGCAAGGCAGAATGCCATGGTGGCAGGAGTGCATGGCAGAGAAAGCTGCTCACTTCATGGAAGCCAGGAAGCAAAGAGAGAGGGGAAGAGGCCAGGGACAAGATATACCCTTTCAAAGCATGCCCCCTTAGCCCTCACCTCCTAATAGACACTTCAACTGTGAATTCATCCACAAAGCCATTGATGAGGTTAGTGAACTTATGAGCTAAGTGCCTCTCAATAGTACCACCAGCTGGGTACCAAGCTTTTGACACATGAGCCTTTTTGGGAGATACTTCATATCTAAACCATACCAAACATTGAGTACTTTATACTGGCTTGGTACAGGAAGAGTGAGTAGGGAGGAGATGAAGTATGGGACAAGTAAGAAATTACTCCAAGTTCTGGCATTTTCCATCTCATGCACACTGAGTTTCAGGGTCATTTGCTATTTTACTATAATTAGAATATGTGTTTTCATTTCTCTTAGGTAAATCCCCAGTATTGGAATTTCTGGGCCCCAGGATGGGCATATACTTCAGCTTTAATACAAGTTCTCCTCTGTATCTTTCCTTGTGTTAATTCCTCTGCCTGGAGTATGCTTTTCCATCATCTGTTTAAGGAAAAAACCTGACAGAATTTGCAGAATTTGCATAGGAAGAGTCCCTGGGCAAGATAAATAGATAGTAAGTAATAGCCAAAGTTGGAAAGAGATAGGGGAAGAAAAATATATTGGTTAAATTTTTAAACATTATAATGAAATACCTGATATGAATTGCTTATAAAGAAGAAGAGGTTTATTTAGTTCACAGTTTTGGAGGCTAAGAGTTCAAACATCCTAGCACAGACTTGGCGAGGGCCACCTCTCAGCTACATTTGCTCATGGCAGATAGCAATGGTGGGATCCATACAGGAGTAAGTAGATTTCATCTTGGTATAGGAAACTGAAAGAATCAGAGGGACCAGGATTACTCCTTTTATAAAAATCTTCTGCAAGAACTATAAAGAGATAGCAAGGGAACCCCCTTCCAAGAACATGTCCCCAGTGACCTGAGGTCTTCTCCCTAGGCTCTTCCTCTGAAAGGCTCCGTCAACTCCTGATGTTGCCACCCTGAAGGTAAGACAATACAAAAATCATATTTAAACCACAGCAAAAGTCAACAGAAGCAGGCCTCAGAAGGAAGAAAAAATACCAAAGCAGTAACAGTAATTTCAAGTTTGAATATGTGAAACAAAGAGTTTACAAGTGCAAGTTAGTTTTAAATCATTATGCCCAGCCTTCTTCAGCATTGTTTATAGGCTACAAGTCTGGGTGGTTGTTGCGTAACCAAAATGACTTCTTTCCATTAATATTCAGAAACACCTGAACATAGTTTGTTTCATTGAATGGTCTGCCAGGCCTTCCATAGACTAATAATTGGAGTGTAAACTGGTATAAACTATTTGGAAAGCACTTTTGTGACATGTAACAAGAACTTTCAAAATATTGATATGCTTTAATCCAGGAATTTCACTAATAGTAATAGCTAACATGTGCTTGTACATGCAAACAATATTTCAAGTGCTTTACATATAGTAAGACACTAAAATCTCACTAAGCCCTATGAGGTAGGTACTCTTATTGCTCCCACTTTTCCAATGAGGAAGAAAGTAATAAAATTAGAGTTGGTATGTTTTGCCCACACTTACACAGCTAGTAATTTACAGAACTAGAATTTAAACTAAGGCAATCTGACTTCAGAGTTGGCGCATGTAACACCATACTACACTGCTTCTCCATTTATGTAGGCTGACATGTGGGTTAGGATCTATGCACAAAGATATGCATTACCATATTACTTATTCTAGGGAATATTTTGATACTTTGCAGAGGTATAATTTTGCATACAGATCTTGAGTGTTTATCTCCATGAATTTTTTATGTAAATACACCCATGTAACCACCACTCAGATCAAGTTATAGGATATTCTAGTACCCTAGTGGACTCCCACTGCCTCTTCCTTGTCAAAAACCCAGGCGTAGTCATGTCTAACTCTCATTGGCATAGACTAATTTTGCCAGTTCAAGAACTGTATGTAAATGGAAGCATAAAATAGATATTTTGTAATTTGTTCTTTCATTACACTTAATGTTTGTAAGGGGCTGGGATTTAGCTCAGTGGGTAGAGCGCTGCGCTGCAGCCTCTGAGGCCCCGAGTTCAATTCCCAGCACCACAAAAATGGGAGAAGGGCCTGGCAATCCACTCCCAAGGCAATCCCGAAACAGTCAGCCATTGAAAACCCTATGAGGGTCGCTATGAGTCGGATACCGACTCGACGGCACCTAACAACAACAACAACAATGTTTGTAAGACTGATCTTTTTTGTGTGTATTTAAATAGTTTGTTTTTTTCTATTACTGTATTCTATTTCATTGTAAAATTGTATCTTAATTTGCTTATCCATCCTCCTATTTATTGAAGGATACTCATGTTGTTTTTAGTAAAGTTGCTAAATACTTCTTTTCAGATCATATATATATATATATATACATATATATATATATATTCATTTCTCTTCAGTAAATTCAAGGTTTGAAATTTCTTTGTCACAGTTTTATTTATTTGGTTATTTATTTGTTTTGTTATTTTGAGGCAGGGCCTTACCATATATCCCTGGCTTGCCTGAAACTTGCTAGGTAGACCAGATTTGCTTTAAATTTCCCATGATCCTCCTGCCTCTGCCTCCCAAGTGCTGAGATTACAAGTGTGCACCATGATGCCCAGCTCACAGTTTTAACTGATACTGAAAAACACTTTTCTAAAGTGCTCAAGCCCATTTACAATGACACCATGAATGTATGAGAATTTCAAACATTCAGTTATTCCATCTCATTGACAATATTTGACATAGACAGTCCTATTAATTTTGATAATTCTGGTGGATTTGTAGTGGTATTTAATTGTGGTTTTATCTTGACTTTCACTTATAACTAAAGGTGCTATGAAATTGAGCATCTTTTCATGTACTTGGAATTTTGAGTAGCCTCTTTTGTGCAGTACATTTTCAAGTACCTAGGTTTTGTATAATTGAATTGCATGTATTTTTTTTTGGTGGATTCTCTGAAGTTTTTTATATATTCTGGATATGAGGTATTTGTTGGACACACACACACACACACACACAGACACCAGGGTGCCAAAAATATATACAGATATTGGGATGAAATCTTTCCATTTTATTGTTTTGACAATGCTTTGTATGCTTGTTCTGATGCATAGTGGAAATATAATCCAGAATGTCATACTACACATTGCTACCGTAACTCAACTCAACTTTGGGGAGCAGTTTTACATAGATAACAGCTCTTAAAATGTGTATACATTTTTGGCTCCCCCAGTATATGTAGAGGGTGCCAAAAATGTATACATATTTTAAAAGGGAAAAAACTATTAAAGTTGTAATATTCAGTATATACTCATAACAAAAGAGGAATACAAGTTACATTTGACTTGTGCAATACAAGAGGTACTCAAAGTGATTACCATAGCAGAAGCAGGACTTATTGCTGTGCAAGGCCTCCTAGATCTTCCCTTGTGTACATCATACACAGTATTATGCATCTCAAATTTATCAAGAATATAAACTCATGCCTCCATTGTTATACTTCCACAACATTCTTGAATTTTAAATATCAATTTCAAATGGTCTTGTGTTCCTCAAATGACAACCATGCTTCTGTCATTTTGATTGTCCTGCCTATCTCATGGTGGTGGTAACATTCATTTGATTAATGCCCTCTTTTGAGTGAATATCATACTACACATTGCTACCATAATGCAATTCAGCTTTGAAAAGTAATACATAGATAACATCTCTTAAAATATGTATACATATATAATTCTTGCCATCCAGTGGCTTGACTATTTGCTTTTGATAAATAAAAATTCTTAACAATAATTGATCCTACTTTATTAAAATTTAAATTAAGTTCTTTTGTGTCCTATTTAAGGCACCTTTCTTTATTTCAAAGTCAGAAAGGTATTTTTCCTTCATTTCTGCTAGAAAATTGAATGTTTTGGACATCACAATTAGGTTTATAATCTACTCCAAATTCATTTTTGTGCATAGTGGAGGTAGAGATTAAGATTCCCTTTTTTCCCACATCAATACTCAGTTTCCCCTTCACCACTTATTAAATATCTTGTCTTTTTCCTACTGAATTTCAGGATTATATTGCAAATGAATCTACGTCTGGGGATTCTCTATTCTGTTCATTGTTCTAGTTTTCTGCTTAGTACCAATATTATACTGATTATTATAGTATTTAATAAATCTTGAAATCTGTTAAAGTCCTCTACCTTTGTTCTCCTTTTTAGATATTATTCTAATAGACACAACTTTGGTGTTTAGTAATAAAGAAATAGTTAAATAAATCATAATATTCCCATAAAATGCAATAGGATGTATCCACAAAATTTTGGATGTTATAGGAAAACATGAGAAATAATACTGAGTTAACAGAGAATGATACTAACTTCCAAAACCAGATAAGTCAACTATACAAAAGAAAAACATATTAAAAAAAGATGAAAATACATATACCAGAATGTCAACCGTGGCTCTCTCTTTAAGTGCGCTATAGGTATCTGTTTCTGTCACAATTTTTGTTTGATTTCAAGCCAGTTCATTACTTCCCATGGTTTTCTTTATATTGTAGGCCTAACCTCTGCAAAGTTTTCAACTATAAACTGTAACTCTAAATCTCTGTCACTGCATCAAGACTGGCCATTATAATGTCCTATACAGACAGAAAGTGGGATGAGGAGAGAAAATGGGGATTTCTCCCCCTCTCTGCTTATCAGGCAGCATTTCCAGAGTGGCTATATCTTCTCAATAGTTTCATCTCCCCCTATGAGGCTCCTGCTTTTTAGTTCTGATAATATCACTTCTTACCAGTCATCTTTAAGGGTGACAGTGGGACTCTCAGTTGCTTCTCTATTTTGTGTTTACACCTTTAGCTCTTTCAAGGAATACAAAATAAATTTCTCATATTAAATTTACTCTTTGCTTTAGTTGATATGGGTTCTAATTCTATCACTGAGTTTGAACTGACCTAGTAATATATACTTAACTAAATTTTTCTGTATTTTTTTAGAAACTTGAACTTTCATGAATGGCTCGTATAATGACTATGTGTGTATTTTTTAAATTCCAATTTTTACCTGAGATATAAGAGAGAACCAAGCATTTGGGTGGTTTAACTAATAATTATGGAGTGTCCACCCTGGACCAGGTACAAAGTTATCAATGAATTTTTCATGAATATATATGCTAGACACTCTAGGTACAAAATACTGGACTGAATTGCTATTGAAATTTTTTTCTGATGGAGGATTCTTTGTTTCTCTTTTCTATGGCAAAAAGCAGAAAGTATATCATAGAGGAAATGATACACAGAATAAAAAAAAAATAAAAGAAACAGTAGGCAAAATATGGTTTGAATCTCAGAATCATGTAGAAAGGCCAGACTTGAAATGTTGGCTCCTGGGAACTGGGAGCGGTGGTGCACATCTATAATCCCAGTGACTCAGGAGGCAGAGACAGGAGGATCACAAGTTCGAGACCAGAGGCAGTCTGTGGAATTTAGCGAGACCCTATCTCAGAAAGTAAAAAAAATTGGCTGGGGGGTACAGCACTTGCAAAGCATGTAAATGTGAGGCCCTGGGTCCAAACTCTGGTACAAAAAAAACAAAAACAAAAACAAAAACAAAAAGACCTTCTGGGGAGAAATCTAAAGACAAAAGTCCTTTCTGGAAGATAATGGGGATGCCAGTGAGAAGGAGCGAGAGAGAAGGAAGAAGAAGGAGGAGGAGGCGGTGGCGGAGAAGGAGGAGGAGAAGAGGAAGGAGAAGAAGAA